>JAADYK010001279.1:0-10089 GCA_023338225.1 Halophytophthora batemanensis | reverse complement strand
TTTGCATTTTTCTTACGGGTCTGGTTTTGGGATCATAAACTACCAATGAAATATTACTGTCAGGAAATTCGATCGTAATATTTGGTGCCAGACCCGAGGCCAGACCAGACCGGCCATTGACCCGAAAAAAATGTAACCCTTGGCGCCACTCGGACGACGGCCACAATCGCCCCACGGGCTGGTCGCTCCGTCAACTGCTACGCGATGGCGTTATGAAGGTGGACTGAGCTGTCGTTGGCTTGGGTGTGTGGCGCTGCACAACTTCGCCAGGAGCCACGTTCAGTGCGCAACGCAGGGCACAATGGCCCAAATCGTGACGCAGCTGTAGCTGGACAAGTTTAACGTTTCATGGCCAAACAATACTGGAGGCGGCATATCTGATGGCATGTGCCCTGTAGTTCAAAAGCAATAGCATTCTGCAACCCGAGATCAAAGCCGTTTGTACTGAGCGAGACGCTGTGTCAAGCAAGCAGCGCGACTTCGCTCGCTCTCGCAGTGCATGCCGTTTCTGGCACGGTTTAGATGGTGGCTGTGATGGCTAACGTCGCACAGCAGACTGTTGCCGTCGCCTTCGGATGCAGTTAGTTGTGTCTGCCACCCCGCGTTGCGAGTCAGCCCAGAGCGGGCCCGATCCCCCCATGGGCTGCGGGGCTATAGCGTGCAGGATCCAAGACGACATGGCGAGCTCCAGCAACCTCAAAAGCGCCTTGTGTTGAAGTGGTCGCTCATCTAAACAGCTTCCTCATCTCATCAAGATCGTCCGCCATCGTAATCGCTCCGCGAATTCTCGTGGATCACGCGTCTTGAAAGAAGCAAGGCGGGGCGACGTATTCGTGCATCCAGCCCTCGGCCTTGTGTGCGGCCTGTGACAGGGGAGTGGTCTTCCCTCCTCGTCCTCAGATTCGTCATCCCGAAATGGATCCATTTACACACATCAAAGATGCCAAGCCAGATGGAACTACGCCATCAGGCTCTCTAGTTCTTCGCCTTTAGGTCTCGGCGTCATTCTCCATCTGGACACGCAAGACGCAAGAGCACGCAAGCACAAGCAACCACCAAGCGGCAAGGATGGCTGTTGGACTGATCCGCGTGGCGTACCAAGAGGGCGGTGAGGCCGTCGAGGCCGCCAAGGAGTCCGTGACGCAACTGTTGGGCGTAGCTCGACCCCAAGGCCTTGAGCATGTGTGCTATCCGAGCGCCGAGGATGCTGCAGCGGCTGTGAGCAAGGAGGAGGCCGACTTCGCTCTAGCACCCGTGGACAGCTCGACGCGCGGCAGTTTCCACCGCACGTACGAGCTGGTTCTCCGGCACAGACTCTTCGTGAGTGGGGAGTGTGACGCGCCGTCACCGTCGCCCGAGAGCAAAGCGGACCGTACGCGCTTCTGGCTGTTGGCCAAGGCACCCATGAGTGACGCCCAGCTCAAAACTGCGAGCTGCAAGACGTCGCTAGTCTTTGCCTTTGCGAGTGGCAACGAGCACGGCCAGCTGTACCGCGCGCTTGGCGTGTTCGCGTCGCGCAGACTGGACTTGGCCAAGATTGAGAGTCGGCCGTGGAGCAGCGAGGAGCCACTGGCCGGCAAGGCCAAGTTCCTCTTCTACGCCGACCTCCAGGCACGTCAGAGTGACGCTGAAGTCGTGGATGCACTCGCCGAGCTCACTAAAATGTGCGCTTATGTGCGTGTTCTGGGCTGCTACCCGACCAGCAACAGTGGCAGTGCAGTCTTAGATGGTGGTGCGTTGGCCCAATCGGACCCCAGTATGGCGGAGAAGTACCCGCTCAATGCTGTGTTCGAGAAGACCAAGGTGGCTAAGACCATCATGATCCACGGCGCCACCAAGCAGATGGAGGCGGAGGGCAAGCCGGTCTATTCGCTGTGCGTGGGGGAGCCCGACTTCCCGCCACCCCCACGTGTTATGGCCGCTGGTATCAAGGCGATCGAGGATGGCAACACGCGCTACTGCGATATGCGCGGCATTGCCGAACTACGCGAACTTATCGCCACGTACTTGCGTCGTACCAAGGGCGTGAGTTACGATCCTGCCACTGAGGTGCAAGTCTGCAGTGGAGCGCAACAAGCGCTGTACAATGTCATTTTGGCCATCTGCCGGCCTGGTGACAAGATCGTGCTGCCGTCGCCGTACTGGGGCAACTACGAGGGCATCGTGACGCAGGTCAAGGCCGGCCTCGTCACGCTGCGCACCAAGCTGGAGGAGGACTATCTGATCAACCCCGAGGCGCTCGAGAAGACGTTGATTGAGAATCCGGAGACGAAGATCCTGATCCTGTGTAATCCAAGCAACCCGGCAGGCACACTGCACTCGCCTGAGCACCTCGAACGAATTGCTGCCGTGCTGCGCAAGCCGCAGTTCCGCCATGTGGTGGTCATTTCGGATGAGATCTATGAACAGTTGGTGTTCCAGGACGAAGGAGTCCCGGAGCGCAAGCACGTGAGCTTCGCTACGATCCCGGACATGTTTGAGCGCACAGTGCACATCAACGGTTTCTCCAAGGCGTTCTCCATGACGGGCATGCGCGTTGGCTACGTGACAGGCCCCAAGCACTTCATTATGCCGTGCCAACTCATGCAGGGCCAAACCACGTCGTGCGCCAACACGGTGGGACAGATCATGGCCATTGAAGCACTCAAGATGGAGATGGAGTGTGTAGACAAGGGCGAACTTCGCATCGCCAAGGACCTCCACGACCTGGACACGAAGCGCAAATACGTCGTAAAGCGGCTTCGGGCCATCCCCAACCTCCGCTTCCCGACACCTACGTCGTCCTTCTACCTCTTCATGGATCTCGCGCTATTCTTCGACGGCAAGAAAGCGTATTCGAAGGACCGCACCCAAGTGCTGCACAACGTGGACGACTTCTGCGAATACTTGATCCACAAGTCGGGTGTGGCTGCCGCGCCTGGCTCGGACTACGGTGAGAACTTTGGTCTGCGACTGTCATTCGCCAGCTCCATGGACACGTTGACCCACGCCATGGATGGGATCGAACTAGCATTCAAGTCGCTCACGTTCGAGTAAGGGCACAGTCATCTACATCCTGACAAGTACAGACACTACCAAGAGGATAGTCGACATGAAACGTAATAAAACTTAATAGCAGCTTGCTGGAAACGGAACGTTTGATCTTCCTTGCAGCTACAGCACGTTAGTGGCCATAGCAAGCCACCAAGTTGCACGTCGTGTAGAAGAAGAGCGGTAGCACCAAGTTGTCGATTTGTGCGGTCGCAGCCTCGAGGACGCTCGTCATGAGCACGGCGAGCGTGAGCAACAGCATCTACAGGTAAGCAAAAACATCACAAGTCCGTGAGAACCGCCACATTTCTCTTTTGATCGGCTGATGTACCGAAGCTCGTTGTTACTCATCCACACGCTTGCTTACCTGTTGGTGTCCTCCATCAAAGAACGAGCGAGTGTGGTAGTCGTGGAACACCATCGAGACCACTAGCATCGATACAAACACCGCCAGACTCCCCTCAATCGTCTTACTGCCAAAGAGTTTGTGTTTGCCGATACTGGAACCCACCACGGCGCCCATGGCGTCCCCGACACCGAGTGCCAGAACTCCAGCGTTCGCCACCAGCGGCGAGGGGTTCGAAGGCGCTAGCCACAATGGCAACGCGCAGCCCAGAAGCAGATATGAGTGCGTCAAAATCACTCGTCCAGCTTCGCGGTGGTCGATGAAAGATCGCATGAAGGCTGCGATCGTGGCTCCAAATGGAGGGAGCGCCAGGGCTCGGACGCACTCCACGAGAAAGAACACGGCCAGCGCTACGCCGTAGCTCAGCGACAGCATGGCCGAGTCCACGAAGAACGCTGGGCCCAGCATGACCACCACCAACAGATGAAACAACTTCCGTGCGACGATCTGACGCAGCTCCAAGCGGCCCACAATGAAAGTGAACGCTGGCACCAGAAGTACTAAGCAGGTCATCCAGTAGCCCATGAGCATGATCCGAGGTGGCAGTGACGGGAAAGGTCCCAGCCACGCGGTTGACTCATCCTGCACCTTAGTGAGGAAGCGAAGCAGCCATACAAATGGGTTCCACGTGCCCAAGAGGAAGCAGCTTAACGGATACACGACCAGGCCGACCACAACGACAGCAGTGACTACGAAGGCCACGCTCGCTTGTACTGGCGGTGGCGGTGCAACCGTGTTGGGCAACGGTGAGCCGTGCAAGCGAAACACGGGAGCCAGCGCCACGCACACGAGCAGCGAGCCCAGTGTGCCAATTTGCAAGGCTAGCACGTGGTCTGTTCGTTCCATGGAGAAGATCAGCCACGGGTGGAGCACATGCGGCGATAAATCGATGACGTCCAGCTCGTTCAACTGTGAATCAAGGCCAACAACACAGGACAAACCAGAGCAAACGGTGAGTTCTGCCATCTCCCAAACCACGCCGACAGGAAACACACAATTCGACTGCTTTGTGTACCTGGCTGAGCGTCGAGAGTACGAGGTCGTAGGCGCAAAGACCGACGCCCTGAGCGACCAGCAGCGCTTCGCCGACCGTGAAGGACCGTGGTAGTAGTCTCAAACCCATTGCTACGACACCACTAACCATGCACCGTCCACCCGTAGCCAGCAAGAACCGCCATTCTGCTTCCACAGGTGTAAGGAGGCCAAACACAGCGGGCAAAAGCAGCACGTCCACCAGAAGGTTGGCCCCGATCGAGGTGGTGGACTTGAACACCGAGACCTTGAACAGCGTGCTGACCCCGACCGAGATGCTGGTCCACGCGTAAAAGAACGTGAAACTCGAGAAGTTTCCATCGCAGTAGATCTCCGCTAGCAGTCGACTCAAGAGCACCAGCGGGGGTAACACGCAGCCGATCACCAACCCAGCGTCGCGTTCCTGTCTGTTCCAGAACCGGCATTGAAAGAAGCTTGAGTCATTGTGGTACTGCAACATTCGCTCTAGCCCCCATTATCTAGAGCTGAAGACGCACCTGCAGCAAGCGCGGAGAGAATTGGGCAGCGTGTGGGGCTTGAAGCTCGACCAGACGACGGCCGCAAACCCCAGCGCGTGCAGGGCCAGCAGCGTGTGCGACATTGTGGCGGCCTGCAGCAGTCGCTTCTCCGCCTCCAGTTGTGTGTGCGCCACGCCGCCATGCTCCTCTATCTGCTGCTCCTCCTGGCGCACTAGCAGGGTCACCCAGGCCCCCGCCACCGCCAGCACCAACGCCTCGGCGAGCTGCGCGGAGCGGCTCTCGAGCGTGGCTTTCCTCGGCCGCATATCAATGTCAAAACTGCGGGTATTTCGCAAGTAAAATCAAGTATAAATTTAGGCAGCCCTTGGCCATATCTCTTGCGTTCGCGATTTGGAAAGGATCAAGAGTCACATCCCAGAGCGCCAAGCTTAAGGCCGACAACACTTGCACACGTATCTGGGGCCGTTTTTGCCCGGCAAGGAGCTGGCACTCAGGTCGTGCGGTGACTGCGACGTTGGTGCCTTGGGATCGTACTGGTACGTCTTGGTGCCGTCCACCCAGACGCTTTCCACGAGGTTGGGTGCCACGAGCGTCGACGCGTCCTGTGTCACGTCGTGGCGCAGCACCACAAAGTCGGCACGGAAGCCCGGGGCGATCTGGCCAAGCCGAGTTTCCTCCTTGGCTGCGAACGCACCACCTTTGGTATAAATCTCCAGCGCTTCACGGAAACTGAGCTGCTCGTCGGGCAGGAAGACTTCCTCTGGATGTTTGGGCTTGTGGCGGAACATGGCGTCGTAGATGCCTTGGAACGGATTACACGTTTCGATGGGCGCGTCACTGCCACCCGCGCACATCACGCCTTTGTCCAGCATCGTCTTCCAGCAGTACGAGAACGGGATCACATTATCCTGCAATCGCTTCCGCACGTACGTCGCGTCCGTGACCGTGAACGAAGGCTGGATGTTACCGATAACGCCTTGTTCACGCATCTGGGCGACGAGGTCTTTGCCCAAAATCTGGCAATGCGTGAGGATTGGACGCTTGTCCGGCCCAACGCCAGCCGCCTTGAGACCCATCAGCACTTGCTCTGCCGCACGATCACCTAGCAGGCACAGAACAAGCATTGTTGTGTTAGTGTTCCATTACCAGATCCAGTGATGGAACGCTTCGAATGGTCGCTATGCACACCGATGGCGTGGATCTCCACGCGGTAGCCAGCATCATTCGCGTCTTGGATCTTTTTGATGAGTTCCTCGTTGGAGTTCATGAGAATGCCCTTGTTGCTAGTGCCTTTGTACGGAGTGCGTAGCGCCGCGGTCTCCTACGCAATGCCCAGTAATCCGTAGATAAACGCGATCAGTTACCAAAAGGCAGAAGATGAACTGCTTCGCCTCAGTCCGAATACAATCCATATCCGCAAGTACATTCCAGGCCCTTACCGCTCCCAAGCTGCCGTCACTGAAGATCTTCATCCGATGGCAGGACACGAGCCCGTCTGATTGCCCTGGCTTCGGGATTGTAGACTTGCCCAGTTCGTGGATAGATGGAGTCAGGTACACACGCAGAGGTAACCCTCCTTCCTCAGTCTGCAGTTTGTTGTACACGCGCCACGCGTCCTCGTCGTTCGTATGGATAGCGGTCAATCCATAGTGCGCGCACTGCTGCAACGCGCTCTTGAGGTACTTGACGCGTAGATCTAGAATCTCAGGATTAAATCCCAGCCACAAGTGCGTGAGCCACTACTGTTGATGATCTCACCTGTAAGAAAAGGGAAGTGGCACGATGGAACCTGTGCTCGTACCTATAGAAGGTTCGTTCGCGTGCTTCTGCACGATCTCCACAGCCTAAAGCACCATCAAGAAAGCACCTTAACCGCTTCAGCACACGCACAACCACAATCGCTAACTAAGCCGCTAACTACTACAGTCTCAAGTCAATCCAATCAGCAAACGTACCGATTCACGCAAGATCCCAGTAGCACCATTGGCATCCGTGTCAATGACGCCGTGTGCGACGTCGTGACTACTGGCACTCACATCCACGCCTGCGATCTCCAGCGCCTTAGTGTTCACCACTGCAATATGCCAGCATGCGCGGTGTAATAACACCGGCCGGTCCTTAATCACCGCGTCAATATCGTGACGCGTCGGGTATCGTGCTGGTGATGCCAGCTCGTCCTGCGCCCAGCCAAAGCCTACGATCCAAGCCTTGTCCGGGTACGCGGCGTCATGTCTGCGCAGCCGGTCGGCGAAGTCATCAAAGGAGCGACATCCCACTAAATCCAGCCACTCGGCGCTTTCCCCCATACCCAAGGCGTGGATGTGCGAGTCATGAAGCCCCGGCAGCACTAGCGAGCCGTGCAGATCTTCCGTGGCCACCCGCGGGTCCGCCGCCTCGCTAGGCAGAGCGCCAGAGCCGACAGCTAGTACTTCACCAACATCCGAGACGGTCATCCACTGCGCAAAGGCCTGGCCGGTGTCATTGGGCGCCCATTGCCAAATCTTGCCATTCACGAACACTTTCATCGTAGCTCTTCGTTCTGAGGCGCGAATCAGGAACTGGCATGCGGATTGGCAGGTGGCTTTGGAGACCCCTAAAATAGCAACTTTTGACCCGGAATCTCCTTCGAAAACGCAACTTTGAGCCACTACTCCCAAACACACACAGACCAATCGCCTACCTAAATTCAATAACCTTTTCGAACAGCACCCTCAAATAGCGACTTATTGGCTGTTTCTCCTCGATATATTCCTAAGGTACCAACCATGTGATACCAAACCAAGCCTCACAAGCCACGGCGTGACACGGACGACACCAACAAGCATCTGCGGGCACTTGGGATCCGTTTGGCCGGCACGGACTGCCTCAAGCTCGGCGACAAGGCCCATTTCTTGTGCCTGCTTGGGCAGCATCTCGCCGCAGATATGGGAACCGTTGCGGCCGACACCAGCCCATGCAAGGCCTGAGGGAGATCCTGCTCAGACGGCGAGGCCATGATGACATTTCTGCTGTTCACGCTCTTCGAGGAGCGCTTCGCTCTACGTGCGACATGCTGGAGAGCGGCTTCGAGCTGGACATTTTCCTTCCTGAGCTTCGCCTCGCGTTCGAGTTTCACGGGACACAACCCCTGTACTGGACTCGCTTTTTCTGTCCTCGGCTGGGGGAATTTGCTGCAATGCGCGCGCGACGAATAAAAAGCAGCGGATGCTCAGAGTATCACGCCTGTCTCCGTGACGCCCGGGATCCATCGAAATGGGTATGCATACCGGAAGTGTACCGCGTGATCGGGGCTTCGAGGTGGAGCTCAACCACAAGTGGGAGGAGAGAGAGACAATTGATCACGGAGTGCACAACAAACGCGAGCCTGGCACACTTCGACAACGCTCCCCCGACTGGCCGACCAGCCTCGCCAATATGGCCCTGGCTCGCGACTAAGGAGGAGCCAAATCGTCGCCTGCACTCGAAATGCTTTGCCTGTGGGGGTGACGTGGATCACTTGGGCCGTGCGGGTCTCGCAGAGAAGCACCTCAGCAAGTGCACACCGTTCATCCGTTTCATGAAGAAACTGGATTCCAAGTGGCGTCCGGGTTGGTGTGGCACCCAGTTCACTCCAATCTACCATCACCAGGTATGCCAAAGCCTGTAATAAGTTGCCTCTGTTCAAGGGCAAGTGTGTGCGCCACGGTTTTAAGCGCACGTGCACCTGGGACGACTGGCCGCTTAGCGAAAAGTAATGGTGTATACATTCGGTATGGAGACTCGGGCTGCAGTGACAAGACTTGTGTTCGCAGGGCCCAATCGCGGGGGTGCAAGGCGCGTGGTAGCGGCTCTTGCTGCCAGTTCTCTGGTTGTATCGAGGCTGCCGTCTTCAATGAACTCTTGAGTTCTCACGGTGGTGGTGGACAGTGCTGTGCCAAACCCAGATCCATCAAGCATGTACGTGTGCAAGGTCATTGCGTCTCGCACTGGACAAAGCGAAAGGGACTTCGAAGCGAAAGCAGACCGACGCTAGCAAACGCCAGCGTGAGCGAAGCGGCCGTGGTTGCGGGAAGGCTGGCGCGGTTATTGTCCACGCAAGAGCACTCAACAACAGCACCCGCTAGGGGCACCGAGCGATCTACAGAAATGAATCCCGCGTCAACTGCACAATGTTCACACGCTGTTTTCCCAAGAACGCGCAAGACGAAAGCGTGAGAAAGCTCGCGCGCAGCGAACAACCGTGGAGTAAGCATCTCCGGCCGGACTCCAGGAGCCCGAGTGAGCAGGCCTTCCTTTTTCAGGCATATGTTGCGCCCGGCGTTAGCAACTTACCACCGAGTTCCCACGAGATGCCACCACACCTTTATATTCATGCTCCATTACCCATCAACATCAACGCTCCATTCTGTCATTGTTATAGCGATCACTGTCCAGCCACGTGACACACTCTGTCGTTCATTTCCCAAGTTCTTTTCTGCATGGGAGATCGGCCAGTATGCAAGAGAGATATGGATCCCAGTTGCTCAAGACCACGAGTCTTCCGCTCGCTCTAGACGGATCAAGGACAACTCGTGGCTCCAGTGGGAAGAGCACTACAGGACGAAGACATGCTCGTGCGGCGGGAGAACCAACCCCAGTGCCACCAGCGAGGTTTTCTCGTGTTGTCACTGCAGCCTGACGCTCGACCACGACGTGGACGTCGCGCACAGCATGTATCTGAAGAACGAAGATCTGTTCACTCGGGCTCCTGGAGTCCGGGTGTCCGAAGACGACTACTCCGCGGTTGTCAGTTGCGTGCGAGCTTGCTCACACGCGTTGACCCTAAGCAAAAAATAAAAATGGTACATATCGAGGCGACCTGGCGAACTCCTGTGGCAAACATCCTGGTGGTGCTTGGCGTTTACCAGCTCCCTGTCGTATGGTGTCGTGAGCGCGGGCATTGCACAAGTGTGGTGGGGAAGAGAGTCGCCACCTGCTGCTTGGTATTGAAATTGGATCGCGGCGTCTTGATGACCAGCAAAAGCACCGCCTTTATGCCTTGTCCAACGCTCCCATACCGCCTCATGGCAGCTATCCACGCTGAGCCGAAGCAGCATATCCTGAGGCCGGCGCACTGACCAACGGGTGGCGAGAGTGTCCGCGATATCTACAGTCCGCGTGCAG
>JAADYK010001278.1:0-10090 GCA_023338225.1 Halophytophthora batemanensis | reverse complement strand
TCCGACGGCGCAAGACCACAAGTGCTCCGCTCGCTCCAGGCGGATCAAGGACAAGTCGTGATTCCAGTGGGAATAACACTACACGATGAAGACATGCTCGTGCTGTGGGAGACTCAACCGCAGCATCACCAGCGAGAAGGTCTGTTCGTGCTCGCACTGCAGCCTGACGATTGACCGCAACGTGAACGCTGTGCATGGCATCTACTTGAAGAACGAACACTTGCTCACTCGGGCTCCTGGAGTCCGGGTGCCCGGAGACGCCTACTCCGCGGTGTCAGGTGCGCGTGAGCTTGCTCACACGCATCGACCTGGAACAGCAAACAGTATGTCCACTAGGGCCAGGACGGTACTTGGGTATCTCATGGTAACTTAGGGATGTATCGAGGCGTTGGCGCAAAGTATGACTCATGTAGCAGCTTCCCATTGGCGGAACGGAGCCGCCGTACATTGCTTTCGTTTTCATTGGGTAATGGATACTACACTTTCGAAGGGGTGATTTGTGGCGCAGGATGTGGCTGAGAGCGGACGGAAGACTTGGGGCAGCAGTCAATCCCCCCGCTTGGGGGAAGAAAGGGAAGAAAGTGGCTCAGATACCCGACGAGACGGGAAGCGGCAGCATTGAGCTGTCTGTGACTGCGCCTGGAGCTGCATCGCGACGTTGCCACCTCCGCGCTAGATGCGGCGCGCCACCGTGGGGCCCACGGCCAAGGGTATGGCGTGCAGCTCCCGCTACCTCCCGCTGCATCTGCGTACAGCTGCATTCATTGCCGACACTGACGCTCCTCGTGCTTTGTCTGTTGATGCGGACGTAACCGGGCTTGCATTCGTGTGCGGTGCTAGATGGCGGGCTGTTCGCCAGCAGCCGCAGTGATGGCAACAGCGGCCGGGGCGAGCGCAAGATCCGACCTGGCAGTGGGCGCGGTCGAGGCCGCAACGGCGGCCTCTTCTCCTCCTCCTCCTCTTCCTCTTCCTCAGCTTCATCCGACTCCGAGTCGTCGGAAGGCGAAGCGAGTCGTGCAGCAGAGCGAGCGCAAACTTCGTCAGGCGCATTGCTATTGAGCTCCGCAACACGCAGTCGCTCGGCCAATGCGCGGTCCTCCAACCAGCCCATTGGGGCAGTTGCAGGCGGCGGAGAACTTCGCCGACGCACCATGTTCCCCACGTCCTCGTCCTTCGCAGCAGGCACGCCTAGTGGTGGCGGCTCAGAAGCGTTGAATGCAATGGGGGCACCAGAGCGTCGTGGGCTGTTTGAGATGGACGACGACACCTCGGAGGATTCGCTGGAGACATTCCACGAGCGTGTCAAGCTCCGGCAATCACGCAGACAGTCGGAGCTGGCGACGCTGAAGCTGCAGTTAGAGACAGCACAGCGTCGCACCGAATCGCTGGAGACGCAGCTCGCACGCGAAATAAAGGAGAAGGACGAGTTCGCCATTCGCACCAAGGAGTGCCAGCGCATCATCGAGAAGCGCAACAAGCAGCTTATGAAGGCTAGCGACCGCGCGGCGCGTCACTCAGAACAGTTCGAGCTGCAGACTAATGAGCTCCAGACACGTCTGGCAGCACTTACAGCCCAATGCGATCAATTGCGCGCCGACGCCGCCGCCAAAGAGGAGCTAGTGCGGCGCGAGCGTGAGCTGAAGGAGCAGGAGCTTCGGGCTGCCTCAAAAGAGCAGGAAAAGCTGCTTGAGGCTGTCGAGCGTCGCGTAAAGGAGCAGAAGGAGGAAAACGCGTTGATGGCCAAGAAGTTGCGTGAGGTAGAGCACCAACTAAGCGTCTCAACGGCTTCTGCGGCGGTGATTGCGGCCAAAAAGCCGTCTGTGGCGCAAATCACGGACAGCGAGGAGTATCGAACTCTGCTGAAGCGCTGCGAGGACGCCGAGGCCATCAGCCGAGGACTCAAGTTCCAGCTCGAGAAGGAGCAACAGGAGAAAAAGTACCTACGCAAGCAGCTCACTGCTCTGCAGTCGGCCGTCGGTGCTGCCACTGCAGCTACCACAGCAGCTTCGGTGGGTTTCTTCTCGGATACCGCACCTCCAGATGCCAACAACGGCGAGGATTGGAGCCTCCGCGACAGCATGGCTGCCGCTGCTGCGGTTGATGCTGAGCTCGCGAGCTTTGGCTTTTCAAAGACAAAGGACTCGGCCTCTGCAAGCCTAGCAGCAGCAGCGACGGAGGAGTCAGACACAGAGGCAAATGTCGTGGATGACGCTGCCAGTTCGACCTCAAGTCGGAGTCGGCGTCGTTCACGGGGTTTCTCTGCGTCCAGTGCCACGGACGTGGCAGCAGACGCCTCCAAAGCTCCAGGCAGAGAAGGGAAGCGCCGTAGTGCGTCGGTACAGTCCATGAAGACCCCAGTGGACCCGCCCAGCGAAGAGAAGGCAGCACCAGGCAGCAACGGGAAGGGTGCAGCATCCTCGGTGACCTTTTTTGAGAAGTTATCGTCGAAATTCAAGCGAGCGTCACCGTCGTCTCCGCGGAATAGCGTGGGCCCTGCGAAGAACGATGATGGAGGTGCTGCTGCTTCCAGCGACGGCGCCGTATCAGGTGGCGAGGCGACGTTTGCCTCGGCGTCCCCTCTACCTCCGCGCCGTGCGTTCGCGCATAGTAAAGTACTGAAAGAACGGCCGCGCATGTATGTAGCCAAGTCTGCTTCCGATGACGATGACGACGAGTCTAGCGACAGCATCTTCGGGAGTGAGAGCGAGTCATCCTCCAGTGATTCATCAGATGAGGATGAGGGAGCACCACCACCGCCTCCGCCACCACCCATGCCTGCGCCTCAGGGCTCAGTCGCGTCCGTTCCTCCCGAGCCGGCTTCCATTCACATCCCGATTCCGTCGCAGTTGATTCCTTCTGATGGCAGCGCCGACGCTGACTCGAGCGACTCAAGTGACTCGGAGTCTGAACATTTGGACGCCGAAGGTCGTGGTAGATCAGGGGTTCCAAAGGCGGCAAGGCCTATCCCGACCATGGCGGTCTTTGAGGCCCGCGGTCGGCCGAAAAAGCGTCGTGTGCGGGTGGCAAGTCCTCCGAGTGGGGCCTCTTCGTCTTCATTGGATTCTGCCGACGATGCTTCAGACACGGGGAAGAACGTTGCAGATCAAACGAAGGCACCGCTCAATGTCGATGCTATTGGGGTAGACAGTCCGTCGGAGTCGTCGTCGTCGTCAGACTCCTCCTCGTCCGAGGACGAAGACAGTGAGAGCAGAGATCTGGGGAGTGCACGTACAAAGGCTCGGCGTAAGAGCCGGCGAGGTACTGATGATGGTCTCCACGAGAGTCATCACCATCGAGTGAAGCAGTCGTCACGCTCGAGGTCTCGAGAGAAGAGCCACAGTTTGGGGGCCAGTGAGGGCTCTCACAACGCCAGCAAGAGCCGCATGAATGAGTACATGGAGGCTCGCGCGAAGAAGCGCAATGAGAAACTGAAGCGCAAGCAAGAGAAGGAGCACGCGGAGAACAAGATGAAAGAAGAGTACGAAAAGGAGTGGGAGAAGATGGCGCAGGAGGAACGCGAACGTAAGCGGAAGCAACAGCAGGCGCGGCGCAACGGGCGACGGCGACCTGCCAGCATGAAGACAGTGCGGGTGTCCCAGATGCGGCAGCAGATGAACAGCAAACAGCAACAGAAGGACCAGAAGGACCAGAAGGACCAGAAGGACCCACAGGTGCCGACACCTGCCCCACAGCCGTACGAGCAGCCGAAGCCTCGTGGAGACGAGAGCACTGAGCCCGACGTCCAACCCCGGCGTCAATCGCGTCGGAAAAGCGAGAGCAAAACGTCGGGCAGCGAGGATGTGGATGAGGAAGAACCACCTCGTGTCGTGCGTGCTGCGTCTGCCGATGCACCCCCATTGCCACCTGAGCCGACAGCTGCCGATACGGAGTTGTACCTTCGCCAGCAAGCGCGGTTGCGCGAGAGGCATGAGATGGAGATGAAACGGAGACTCGAGGCGGACGAGGCCGATCTCGTGCGCGGGGATATCCATAAGCGCGTGGAGATGTGGGCTTTTGGCAAGGAACTTCTGCACATGATCCTCACTTTAGACCAGATCTCTTCGAACGACGCGCTCAAGAAGTGTCAATTGATGGTCGTGCAGTCCCCCGAGAGTGAGACTGTGCGCAAGGCCTACAGGTGTGTGCGTGTGCGGGATACGACGGGAGATTTGGATGATGGCAGTCTCTTGGCTGCTCTCACTGCATGTTCACCAGATACACAACTGACGATGGATTGTATTGATATGCGATTCTGTTTACTCTTCTCTTTGGCGCTGCTGCTAGGAGTATTATTCGCGTGATCCACCCGGACAAACTGCGCAACGCGACGGTGTCAGAGCAACTGGAGGCCAAGGAGCTCTTTACGGTGCTCAACCAGGCCTTCGAGAAGTTCAAGAACCAGAACCAAACCAGTTGAGTCAAATCGCTTCAACCGTTATGACTGGAGATAGCATGTGCGAGCGTCGCCACTCCAACAGTCGAAGAAGAAATGCACGAGCCAATGGAACGCTCCACGTACTCTTCCCTATCATATCGTTGGCAGTGGTGGGACACGACTCCTTTTTGGCAGCGCTAGCCTTCTGGGCTTTGCTGTTGGGCTCGCGCTCGAGTGATGCGGATGAGCCGGTCCAGCTCGCGTACCAAGTAGCTTTGTGTGTCGTACGCTCCGCTGGCCAACAACAGCTTCCGTTCGCGTACCAATCGCGCCAGCTCACCTCCCGGAAGCCCCAGATTGTGGATAGGTGCCGTTTGGGTCTCAGCTTCGTCGTCGGAAGCATTCATGGATCTAGAGTCGGAGCGGTGATCGTCTTCACGAGAGCCACCACTTCCTGGACTATCTCTCCCGTCTCGATGAGCCTTGTCATGGTCACGCGGTGTAACCATTTCTCCGTTGCCTGCTTCCACGACTGAATACTCATCCTCTTGCCAGAGACTTCTCCCTGATAGTGATTCTTGATCAGAGGAGAAACTCGAACGATCCCGGGACTGCGGAGGGATAGGACGAATACGTCCCGTTTGTTCGCTTGGCGCAGTACGTCCAGAGCGACGTGGGCGGGACGACGTAGACCTGCGTGCATGCCGACGTTCGTACGTGCTGCCATCGCTCGCGAGTCCCCGCACGCTGAAGCCTCTGAGGTCGTCCAGCTGCTTCTTGATAGCGCGAAGCTCGTCGCGATCACCGTCGAGGACGTACTTCTCCTCGCGAGCAATGTACTTGATGCGCAGCTTCTCCAGCTCTTCCACCGCCTGGTTCTCGTGTTTCTTCTTCTCCTCCAGCACCAACTTGGCCATCTTCTCCAGCTGTGCCTTTAGCTTCTCGATGTTGGATTCCGCGACTTCACACGCTCGCTCTTGAGCCATCTTCTGCTTCTCCAGCTCGGCCACGTTGCCGGTGAGTGCGGCAATCTGTTCGCGCAGCCGAGACTCCGGAACTTTGCGCTGCTGCTGACGATACTCTGCAAAGTCTTCTTCCACCTGCTTTGCGCGTTTCTCAGCATCGCCCAGTTGCTTCTCCAGCATGGCGATGCGTCGCTCGTACACCTCTGTCTGCTTCTTCGCCAGTGAGAGGGCGTGGCTTTGCTCACTCTTCAGACGCTTCTGCAGGAGTTCATTCTCCTCTCGCTGGTTTCGCTGTTCGCGCTGAAGAGCAGCCTCTGCAACCGTAATTCGACGCTCCCTAGCCTCGAGATCGGCTAATGAGTTGCGAAGTGTTTGCTCGAGGCCCTGGTACTCACCCTGCGCCGATCGGAGCAAGGCGCTGCGCTCTTCCTCTCGGCGAGCCCATTCTTCCTCCAGTTCGTCCATCCGGGCCTTCTCCATCTCGGCAAATCTCCGCTTCCACTGCAGCTGCTGCAGCTGCTGTTCTTGCTCCCACGTGTCCTTCTCGCGCTGCAGAGATTGCTTGAGCTCGTCGATTTCGTTCAATTTCTCGCGAAGTTCTTTCGCTTTCGTTTTCGTTTGTTCACTGTCGGGCAGGTGTGGGGTAGTGAGAAGCGCAGAGCCCACGTTTTCATAGGAACTAGAGTGGGTTGCTTTTTCTGGTTCGCGCACGAGCGAATTGCCACTTGACTGCGATCGGGGATTGACCAAAGGGTCTATCCGAGGTGATGCTGTACTTCTCACAGGCGAAGCCTCCTTCTGAGCGTAAGCTGGGCCATGGGATACCATCAAGGGAATGCATCTGACACAGAAACACACCCAAGCTTAGCCGTAAGCACGACTACGCCATCCAATGAATGGGTGCAATTTGAAGAGTAGTGCTGAGACTTCGTACCTGTTAGTCGTGGCATCAGCATTGGATTGCTTGGCTGGACCCAGGTCCTCCAAGTGTGCAACCACTCGAATCAACCCCAAACGAAGCAGGGGTTTGCTTGAAGAAGTTGCACCACCCGCACCCACCACAGGAATGCTGATCGAGCAGCTTCGATAGGAATGCGCGTGCGCAGCAGACCCCAAGCGATTGGCAGGTGGCGTCGACGCAGTATGCACCTCCATCCAGTGCGTTTCTGCGACTGCTTCTGTCTGGAACACCTCTCTGCAGAACGGATCGGTGCAGCAAAACTGCTCCTCAGAGAAAAACAGAGAGTTCAAGCTGAAAGCAGCGCTCCCGACGACGCTTGTTTGGCTGGCGTAACATCAATTTGCGTCAGCACTTCATTCAGGAACAAGTAAAGCGGGTGAGCAGATTCAAAGTCGACGAACCTGTCTCCGTCGCGGGAAATCAACGCGATAGCAAGAGCCGCTTCCATCTCTTTCTTGAGCTGCATCGGACTCTTTACGCGCTCGAAGGTGCAGTAAAAGTCTGGAATCGGCACTTCACCCTTGCGCTGGACATCAAAGAGTTCACTATCGACTACAGGAATAACGCGTCAGTTGGAAGAACCACACATACCAATCTAGTAAGTGATTCCGCTCCAAGTATGAAGTCAAAATGCAAATACGCTCGAAATGATCATTGGCAGGGTGCATGCGTACTTACTGGAGGCAGAGCCGGAAAAGGGGTCTTGGAACGCGAGGGAATAGCGGCCGGCAGGTACTGCGAGATCCTGGACAGACTTGAGGTGGATAAATACACGGTAGACATGCGTCCCACCGCTCGTGTCGGCGAGCATGTCAAGCAGTGGGTCGGCCCGAAGAGCTTCCAGTCCGTAGGCACATCTCAGCACACATTCTCCAACGCGTGTGTTGGTTTGGGACACAAGCGGAAGGGCGATAGAAACGGGAACACCCTCCTCACTCTCGACAATAGTGCTAGAGTCCGAAGAGACTGCGAGCAGATGGCTGGAAGGCGACGAGACGCAGCGGATTCGAATGGAGGTGCTGGCGATGTTTTCTCTCGGTAAGTTCTCCAGAACCACCTCGATCTCTGGGTTCGACCCTAGCGCCTCGTTCTTGAGAAACGTGTCGAAGGTCACGTCTCTCTTGACACGAGCGTCTCCGATCATTAACTCCACTGAAACTCCCTCTTGCCCAGCAAACGGAGTCAACATCGAATTCGACAGCCGAATGTTGCCCAGCCTGAATTTTACTCGCTCGCCGGTGTCTGCTTCACGTGGCTCTGAATCTTCGGTTTGAGCACCAACTTGTCCCCGCATTTCGGCTTCCGCGTCGGCATGCTCAGAACGCGGTGTCTTGGCTTCGACACGGTCGTCATACTCGTTTGTTTCTGGGATCGATTTCTGAGATCGCACACACTCCACTGCAACCGAAGCCGCGACTATCGCGTCATTGAAGCCAGAGAACGGAAAAGTCCCTTCAACTGTTGCCCTTTCTCCTTCTTTCGGACTGGTGGAGCTCATAGGCAGCGAAGAAAAGAGCTCCCCCGAAAGCAGATCTTTCAAACGGATATCCACCCCCGCCAACACACGGTTTTCCGTGCACAGGAACACTGACAGCCTCTCCGACTCTTCGAGAAAGTGGTGTAAGTCTCCTAGACAGCTTTGCACACGGAAACTGTCGCGAATGGAGGGGAACTCCGCCACACCAAGGTTGTAGAATACATCTGTCTGGACTACAACGCCAAAGAGCGAGTAGCTAAGCCAGAAGCCACTGCTGTGCGACTCGTCCAAATGCGTTGTCCCCATTGCGGCTTGCACCAGCCCCGTCAAGTTCATGGCTGATCGTACAAACACCGAAATAACAAACACGTCTGTGCCGTTGCTATCTCCAATCCGCAGGCACTCCCCGTCCTCGGCGGTCACCACAGCCATCGTTTGGGCAACAATGTTGCTGCCTTGAGCCACTGTTTGCTCGGTTAGTCGCGGGGTATCCAGTTTGCCTTTAATTTGATCTGACATCGATGGAGACGGAGCCGTCATGGCTGACTCCACGGGCGAAAAAGTCGTGGATAGCTGGACTTCGCCCCCAAAAGGCGAGTTCGACAACTTCATCCATCGTTCAGGAAGGTCTGGTGTTCTTACACAACAACGACAACAAAGTACCACAGAGTTAGCGTCTCGTATACGTTCACAGATTAAGGAGAACTCTCGTGGGGATACCGCAATACAGAAGCAGAGAATACACTGTACCTCAAATCAAGGAAGAACCAGCCAAAGCTCACGATAGACTCTTCCTTTTCCTGTCGGGCCAGGTCCTCCGCCAACGGCCGCGTATGCTCTGCCACCACGGCGTCCTCGCGGATGCCGTACACGAACGCCTTGACCCTCGGTGAGTACGCCTTCAATCGACGGAATCGCTCCATTGGGAAGGTCCATTGCAGCTTTCCGTCTTCTCGGAGCCACTTGGCCTCTTCGATTAGCCCGCTGGACCACACTGCCGTGGGTTTCCCACTTCTCTCTGGCACCGATGACGTGGAACTTCTTATACTACTTCGACGCTGATTAGGAGCTATGGAAGCAGAAGCCCTACTGCTGGACGGCAGCTCGTGCTTCCATGTCGATCCGCGAGATTGCGCTGCCTGCTTGTCCAGAGTAGCGAACACGCGCAGCTCACGAAGCGCGCCGGACTCTGCCGCGGGGATCCGCAGCGCGCGCACGTGCGTTGCCCAGACCGTGAACACCCAAGGTGTGTTGTCCAGCAGATGACGGCCATTCGTGTTTAATGACCGCCGCTGACTTCGTCCCGACTTTCGCTTGGCTGTTGTTTGCCGCGGAGTGGCGACCTCGCCGGCGCTCTCCTCGCTTGCATCGATCTCATCTTCGAGCCCGCCGTCCGTGAACGTCAGCGGCGATAACGCTGGCCCAGCAGCTGTGGGTGGTGCTTCCTCCGTCGGCGCAGTGCGCACGGGAGATTCGGCCTCGTACTCGTCGCTCGCATACTCGTCCTCCGCTTCCTGCTCGGCCCGATCCGCCATCTTCGACTGTGTCAGCCGCGACTCTTCGCGGCTTGTGTTACTTCATCATGAAGTGACGGCAATGGAGCACTTCATGCGGTTACTTTAGACTGTCTGTCACTTCCTACGCTTGGCCTGCTATTCGTCAAGTGACCTGGCCCGGAACTTCGTGGGGTGGAGGAATGGCGGCTATGATGCCTCAGCAGGAGACGAAGGTGGGGGGCTTGGTTGAGACACTGCGCGAGCGCGTGGCGGAGACCGTGCGGTCGGTGTGCAGCGGCTTCGAGCAGGAGCTAGGACAGAGTGCGCAACAGCGACCCCGCGCGGCCGCGGCCGCAGAGGTTGGCGCGGCGGACGAGGAAGTGTACTACGCCTGCTGCCGGCGGTTGGTGGCGTACGTGACGGCACACATGGCCACCTCGCCAGATTTTGTCGAGCAGATGGACCGCATTATCCTTGCCTCGCACTGCGGCACACCCGAGCGCCTGCTAAATCTTGTGGTGACGGAGGACCTGTGGCTCTGTCGACGCGGAAGCGAAAGCGAAAGCAACCGCGGCAGCACGAGTGCAAACAGCACTCACAGCAACCGCCAGGGTCCGTGCTGCAATGCAGGCCTCGCACACAGTGCCGTCCATGGCACGAGACAGAGCGAAGGTGCCGTCGCTTGTGCAGCCTCGGCACCCACAGCGTGTACCATTTCACCGGAAGTCGAGGTAATTGACGTTGACGACTCTGACGACGCTGATTCTCCGGTGACGAGCAATGGATCTCCTCCTGAGATTCAACTGGGTAGACCGG
>JAADYK010001277.1:0-10093 GCA_023338225.1 Halophytophthora batemanensis | reverse complement strand
TCCACGGAAGGGTTTTCACCCATCTGATCGAATGAAGACATTCGATCAGACTCTGTAGGCGTTGAACGGACTACAAAGTGCTACCAGGTGAAACAGGCTTGATGACAAGTCTGTTCCTACGGCGCACACGTGTGCGCGTGTAGAGGAAGCGTGATAAAGTCTGAGGTCGCCTCATACTTTGTAGGGAAAAGGGGGAAGCGATCTACCGCATTCTCGGTAAAAGGAAAACTGAATTGAATGCGATCTGGCTAGTTAGACCTCCTAAAAGTGATATCTGTTTGGGCAGGGGTCCGATGGATGGCCCCTGCGGGTTTGGTCAAATGCAGGCTTCTGATTGGTAGAAAGGTTCCTCTTTCTACCAATAGGAGCGCTAAGCGCCTGGATTTAAATACGAATTTAAATCCAGCTCGAATTATTGGAGCTAGCCGCGGATTTGTGTACCACGCAAATCTGCCGTGTACCGTACCAGGTACCGGAAACTAGGTACCCGTTCGGGTATCTCACATTGGGTACAAGCCCAATGTGTACCATGCAGAGTAACTGTTTACTCTGCCGTGTAACCCTGTTACATGCTTTCTCTCTTTCTCTTTTCGACGCTTTTCGGTTTGTGAGCTCCCGCAGCTGTGGCATCTCAGTGACTTTAATGTTTTTTTTTGCCAACCACGGGCGACTGCTAGAAGTGTGATATACTTGTTGCATAAGCGCCCGGGATCATCAACGCTTTTCAGTAAACTTGGGTTTAGTATGCTAGGTGCTGCATTCGAAGAGCACATTCCAGTCAGCTATGCAACACTTGTTGCACAAACCTAGCATTTTGGTTTACCAAAAACAAAGCACCTCAAGCCGAAATTGCCAGGTTTGTTGCATAAACGCCTAGAATAGACGCGTTTTGACAACTGAAAACAAATATGGACCCCAATTTGTAGGAGGCAGAATGCATTTTCACAATTAAAACACGCATATTTTGGATTGGCCAAAAGGTCCTCCGCCAATCAGCTTGCTAGGGTTCAGGTTTCTATCACTCTCTTTTTGAATCACTCCCTTCAGTATTTCCAGATCGCTATTCGATCCAATCAGCGTTCATTTTCTCAAGGTTGAAGCATATGCCCCCAAACACTCAAAAGCGAGTCTCCCAGTAAAGTTTATCATCTAATTGGTTCGGAATTAAGCAACGGAGTCACGTGACTTCAGTATGACTTTTAATAGAAATAGACCGTGGCGTGCTTCAAATAAAATTTGTTGAGTTTTGGCAGATGGCACACCACGGCCTATTTCTACAACATATATAGTGAAAGCAAGCCCCAGCAGCACGAAGTGCGTATCCCAAAATAATGCTATAAAGTGAGTATCCTCTTGTATCTAGTGATGCTCAACGAGGCATTTGATCACTGGACCATTCACTTCATTTCAGTATTGCATATTCATTTTACGAGCACTGACTGAAAGTAAGTGGAACTTCAACAGGGTGATTTGGGAGATGGTGGTAATTCACGAGCATTCTCGGAGCATGATCAGTTGATTTAGTGAATTAGAGCTACGTTTTAGAGCTGCTATTACTCCTAAAGCATGACTAATGTTCTGCCAAGGAGATCTTCTGTAATGAAGTCAAACCCTCCACAGAGTCAAACGCGCCGCCAAAAAGACCCACCACCGTGAGTAGATCCTAGCGCTTCCAGCAGCTCAAAGCTAACACTGGAAGCACCAGCATGGCCACCGTAAAGCACTTCTCACTGGTAGATGTTGTCAGTATGTAACAAAGTGAAAAACACTCCGTCACTTTGGCTTACACAGTTGCTTTGAGGAAACGTAGGTTGCAGAGTATACATCCCGGGTGGATACTTTAATCTAGTGAGGGAAAGATTTGAGTCTTTTAAGGGCGAATTGAGAAGTGAATCTCCGTCAGCCCGGCCGGGATGGCCAAGCTGTTTATCTGACTTTCCTCAAACCTCCCGCATCTGATGCTATTAGATAGGCTAGGCTCCGCCAATTGCTTCGCAGTAATTCCCTGAACTCTGCGTACCATGATTGGTTGAAATCCCGGATTTCAACCAATGAGCGCGCACGACGGCCGCGTGGCAAACCGTCGGCGAAAGCGCCTAAACTAAAGTCCCGGACTTTAGTTTGGGTCAAGGTCCCGGGCCTAATTGGGCGCCACGTGTGTACCATTGTTGTGGTACACACCTGAGTCGGACCCGGTCCGACTCTTCCATGGTCATATTTCGTATGCCAGGACGAGAGTATCCCGGATACTCTCGCAACGTGTAACCCCGTTACATCCAGTCCCCGCGGCCTTCTTAGCCCTTACTATCGTTCCTGCTTCCCGGTCCTTATGCTTGTGTCACCTAGGAACCCGCGCTATATCGCACCTGCAATAACATATTCACAACATGTAAGAACGCATCGTCCAGTAAAATCCATCCAACAACCAGTAAATTACACCCACAAGTAAATGACCGCAATCTGGTAAACCTGATAATTTGCCACACCTCTTGAAAAATGTATGATCGTGAAAACCTTGGGTTACGCACGGAATATAAATCCTTTCTTCGCGTATCCCACATTTTCAGCTCTGGTAAAGAATAACCCGCCATAGTGGAATTTATTTTCTTTACGCAGTTATTACCAATATATGACTAACAATCGGTAAATTACGGTTGCTCTCTTTCGCGCCAAAAGCTCGGCTCTGGTGAAGTACAAGTCGCCATTTCGCGCCCAAATGGATGGCTAGCCGCAGCTAGTAAACCAGTTGTTTGGCTCACACTGAGGTTTAACCCGCCACAACGATGCTGTCCTTCAGCCAAGTGCTAGACGCATCTGGAAGCGACGAAGCCACTCTCCGGTGGTGCATGGAGATAGGGATTCTGGAGCGCCAGATGCTCTGCTCTTGCTTTGGAGCTCCAAGGATGAAGCTCTACGAGAAGGATGGTCTGTGCTGCTGCGGACGGACAGGGTGGCGGAAGACCAAGAGCGTACGTGCCAACTCGGTGTTTATTGGGAGTTGAGTTCCCATTCGCCGTGTTCTCCGTATTCTTTGCTGTTGGTGGCTGCAGCAGCCCGTGACAGTTTCTGCCGAAGCGGCCGGTGTAAGCAACCACACAGCCACTACATGGTGCGAGCGGTTCCGCTCCATATGCGCCAAGACGATGTCTTTGACGGAGATGAGTGTGGGAAGAGAAGGGCACGTCGTCGAGATTGACGAGGCATCGCTCAAGAAGAAGTTCAAGTACGACAAAGAGAATCGCTACCCAGATGTGTGGTTCTTTGGCGGAGTGGACCGTACGACGGACAAGTGGTTCGGGGTGATCACGCACGAAAACCGCATCAAGATTGCGCTCAGTCATCTTATCCGGAGGCATATCAAGCCAGGGTAAGCGCGTACGTTGCTGGGATGCATGTGGTATGCTGCTAACGCTCTACTGATGCGGTTGTTGAGGTCTATTATCATGTCCGACAGCTTCGGGTCATATGTCTCGTCGTGAGGAAAGCACACGCTGGAGAACAATCCTCTGGTTAAGGACATGGGATATTGCCATCAGCACGTCAATCACAAGAACTACGTTGACCCAGTTACAGGTGCGCACACGAATACTGTGGAAGGAGTGTGGGAGATTCCAGTCAAGCACTTTATCAAGGTAAGCTGCTCTAGCTATTTTAACTTGCGATTAGTCAGTAACCGTCGTCTGTACAGGGAATGCGCGGGGTGAACAAGGGGAAACTGGAGTCTTACCTCCAGGAATACCTCTGGCGCTTGTAGCATCTCCCACGCAACCCGAAGCCAATGGGTGCGTTGGAGGCTTTTGTTTGTTGCGTAGAGAGATACGAATAAATTCCAAGAAAATAACGCTCAAAAAAAGAAATTCCACCATTGCGGGATATTCTTCACCGGAGCCCATTTTTCCATGCATTTTTTTAGAAGCGGTTTCTAGAAGTATACGGATATTTGTATACCAAATTATTTCTGAAGGCAATAAAGTGTACGCCTAGCCCTTCCCTAGCCCCAGGAAAGCCCCACCTGCGCAAGCTCACTCTCTGATTGGGCCGCTTAAGTTCGGTTTCGGTGGCGCTTGGACACTCGCACTTCGTCCCGCCACGACGTTAGGATTTTGGCCCAGAAGATGCGAAGTTGAGCAGGATGCTGGAGGAAGCTAGCCCCGCTACGGCGACGAGTGTGCTCCCCGCACCACTGTCGGCATCCACCGTGAACCTGGCCACGGCGGAGCTGGGTGAGAGCTCGCTGCTGGACCAGCTGCACGATTTGCACCGGCGTTTGGCTGCTGTGCGCCAAGATTCGCAACGCTACAACTCGCTAGCGCGCAACCTGGGACCCATTCCTATGGCCAACGAGACTAACAAGATCATCGTGTGCTCTATGCGGCGCTGCGTGCGCATGGTCAAAACTAAACAGGGTGACTCGTGGGAGTACATTCCCTCCGACACGGGCTTTCGCAGTGCCATCGATTACCTCCGCCAGGGCAACTCGGTGCAATGGGTTTCATGGCCGGGTGCCGTCGTGGACGAGTCCAGCCAAGACGGCGTGCGTCGCAAGCTCGAGACTGACTTCAACTGCCACCCAGTGTTCTTCGGCAGCGAGATGATCGACCTTTTCCACAACGAGGTGCGTTGATCGTGTCCCCGTCGCCAGTCTGCTGAGGGGTTTCCTGTATGGTAGCGCGTCTGCCTAGCCCTGCAGCTCCTCGGAAGTGACTGGTGGGTGTGGGTGTGCTAACGTTTCTTTTCTGAACCTTCTCCAGTTTTGCAACGTGGTGCTCTGGCAACTTTTCCACTCGCTGCCGACGCGCTCGGACAGTCGCCTGCTAGAGAATTTCATGGAGAAGTACGACGCCTATTGCTCGGCCAACCAGAAGTTCCTGGAGGTACGTTCGTCTATAGGGCTGGACTGGGCTCGTTTAGGCTGGATTAGTTTCTTTCTCCCTTGCGCTGCTCTAGCGTGTATGTTGCTTCACCACAGAACTTGACCATAACTGTGTGCATGCTTCCTACTAGGCGGTGTCGGAGATCTACAAGGAGGGCGACCTGGTGCTCGTGTGCGACTACGACCTGATGATGCTGCCGGGACTACTGCGGCGACGCTTCCCGGAGATCACATGTGGCTTCTACTTTCACTGCCCCTTCCCATCGTCCGAGTTTTTCCAGATGCTACCGCCCCGCGAGGCACTCCTGCACGGCGTCCTGGGCGCCGACCTGGTGGTATTCAACCACTTTGACTACGTGCGGCATTTTCTGAACGTATGCACGCGCATGCTGGGACTAGAGTCATCGCCTAGTCGAGTGGAGTACAACGGTCGTCTCATCTCTCTTGGCATTTGCCCCATGGGAATTGATCCGGCCAAGTACACGTTGACGCGCCAAGTGGAGGCCCAAGTGGAGATGCTCAAGCGCCAGCAAAACGGCATGAAGATTATTGTGGGCGTCCACAAACTGGATTTCTGCAAGGGCATTCCGGAGATGCTGGAGGCCATGGAGTACCTGCTGCAGCACTATCCAGAGTACCGTGGAAGGGTGGTGCTGTACGCTGTGGTCCGTGACACTGGGCGCACATCGTCCGTCCAGTACAAAATCTTGACTCGCCAAATCAATGAGCTAGTCGGCCGCGTTAACGGGCGCTTCGGTACGGCCGAGTACTGTCCGATTCGCTATCTGAAGCGAAGCATCGGCCATGACGAACTCGTGGCACTCTACAACTCGGCAGACGTGGCGATCATCAGCAGCATCAAAGAAGGCATTAATCTGCAGGCCATGGAGTTTATCGCAGCCCAGAAGAAAAGCTGTCACGGAGTTCTCGTCTACAGCGAGTTCGCCGGGTACGTGTGGGTAGGACGGGCACCGCCATGCCCTGCGATAAATGTGGTCCTTATCTGGGGAGAGAGAGCACTAACAATGAGTCAATGTTACACTGCTCCACTGGTGTTACCAGATGCGCGTCATCTTTTCAAGGTGCGCTACTCGTGAACCCGATGCATATTGAGCAGGTGGCAGCTAGCGTTGATACGGCATTGCGCATGAGTACAACCACGAAACGCATCCGCCACCATCAGCTGTCGCGCTACGTCAATACGTACACATCAACGTTGTGGGCTCAGCGGATCATGTCAGCGTTAAACGAGGTGAGCTAATTCATGGGGTGCTCGCTCGTTCTAGAAACGTCGAAATTTATGATCTGAACTACTATGAGGGCTGTGAACTGACACCTAGGCTGCTGCAACGGCGCAAGAATACAACCGGCTGGATAAACTGGACACGGCGCAGCTACTCGGGTATTACGAGCGCAGTCAACGGCGTTTATTCCTGCTGGACTATGATGGCACACTAGTGAACTATCAAAGCATGGCCGAGTTGGCGGAGCCATCCTCTGCACTGCTGGCGTGCCTTGGTGAGCTCACAGAGGACCCGCATAACACGGTCTACATCATCTCCGGAAGGAACAAGGCCCGCATGCAGGTACACTTTCGTGTTGATCCTTGACTCCTCTCCCAATTGATCTCGAGCTTTCTGGGATCGGGAGGGGAGAGGGCATTGTTGCTTGTGTTGTGGGACGACTGGGTTGGCTTTATATGCTACTCACGCATTAAACTGTGCATGTTAGGAATGGTTCGGTCACTTAGCTCGCGTGGGGATGGCAGCAGAGCATGGCTATTGGTTCCGCCCGGCTGCCAAGCACCCGTCGACACTGAAGAAGGAAGGGCAAGGAGCTGGCGCTGGGCTAGCTGCCAGTGCCACTGCTGCTACTGGAGATTCGGAATTAACTAGTGTGGAGATTCCACAAGGAGCCATCGCTGTTTCGCCTATTGCTGAGCAGGAAGACGAGTCCGCGGTGCCAGCACCAATTATCTCGTCTTCTTCTAGTAGCGGTAGCGGTGGAACCAGCAGCAAGGAAGCCGACAGTGTGGAGAGGGTACCGTGGCAGTGCATGTTCAGCGATGTGGAACTGGAGTGGCGCGTGGAGGTGGAAAGCATCCTGGAACACTTTACGGAGCGCACCCCTGGGTCGTTGCTGGATGCGAAAGATTGCTGCTATACGTGGCACTTCCGCGACGCCGACCCCACCTTTGGGCTGAAACAAGCGAAGGATATGCAACTTCACTTCGATCAGATGCTGCGCGACTTGCCAGTGAGTGTCGTGATGTGCCGTATCAAGAAGTACGTGATGATCCGGCCGTGGCGCGTGAACAAGGGCCGCGCTGTGAGCCGCATCCTCGAGTACGAGAGCGAGACACCCTACTTTACCTCCCTGGACTTTGACTTCATTCTAGCATTGGGTGACGAGCGCACCGACGAAGACATGTTCGACGTTGTCCAGGGTAGTAACTGCTACACATGCACGGTGGGCATGAAGGTGAGCCGTGCGCAATATTACCTGGACGACCCTGACGAGGTGCTGCGCGTGCTGACTGCCTGCACTAGCCTGACAGCTGCGGAGCGTCAGGTACTTGCGGGCTGAACAATCACCCTACACTTCCAGTAGCATGGCAAGACAAGCTCCTCAACCTTATGGGGGTTTCTTTTCATTTCGGTTTTGAATGCTGACGTACATGCATACGCGAGAGCTACGTGTTCTGCCTTGTTCTGACATTCATTCATCTTCGTCCGAAGAGCCTTCACTTGTCTCCACGACCCGCGGCGCCTTGGGTTTTCTGGTCGCCCGGCGCTTGGTCCGCTCCCTCTTCTTCGATGGGGGTCGCGGGGACTTAGCGCCCTTGGCTGGCTTGCGTCTTGCCTTGCCCTTGGCGAGGGGAGATGCGCGCTCCTTGGGGTCACTCCCCAGCGCATCGTCCTGGATTCATTGCATCATGCAACAACTTGTTAGCGCATTGAAGCAAGCAATTTCCACAATGCGGTAGCAAGGCATGCTGGCAGTTTGCATACCTCTTCCTCCTTCCCCTCCTTTTTTCCGATCACGAACTGGTCCAACTTGTCGATCGCCTCCTTCATCTCAGCCGTTGCCGTCAGTGCGTTGTTGCCGCGCCGAGCCTTACTCACCAGAGAAGTAAAGTTATCTGCGACGAGAGCATCATGAAGTGCGTCACTGAAGAGCTTGCGGTTCTGGTAGAGGTACTTCAGCGATTTCTCCGTGTGCGGCAGGCGCGCCAGGCAAAACGACAAATCGCGCTGTTGCTGTGCCTCGGAGGACGACGGAAATCGCTGCGATAGCTTCTCCACAATACTTTCCACTTGCTTGTCCTTGGTGAGGAACTGGATGAGGAAGCGCGTGATCGTCTGGAAGTCTGCGTTTGCTACAAGCTCACTACAATACAATACAAACCCACCTGTCAGTGGCGGAAGTTTCTAAAACAAATAGGGGCAGCGCATGGCACACGACGACATCCTTGATGTACCTGGTTGACAGCTGTCCGATCGCGTCTGGCAGCATGTTGTAGATGGGGTTGTTGCCCTTCTTCGACAATTCAAAGAAGAAGAGCTTGGCCAGGTTCCGAATGCCGTCATTCTCGTCGACCAAAGAAATAGCGATTTCACTGATCTGGCCCTTCACCTTGATCATGTCGTTCAGGATCAAGTGCGATAGCACCACGATCGTATTCTTGCGGACATTGAGGTTCACATCGCGCAGCCGATTGTACAAGTGCGAAGTCCACGGCTCCACTAAGTTTGGGAAGCGGAATGAGAGGTCACCCAAGGCGATGATCACGTCACCGCGAACGGATGGAAGATGTGACTCTTTCAGAATCGTGAACAGCAGCTGTAGATGCTTTTCGCAGAATTCCTCCGATACGGCCATGAATTTGCTCAGTGCCACCACTGCGCACTCGGTCAGCAGTTCGTCGTTCTTGAACTCTTCGACATCGGCCACAAGCACACGAATAATGAGAGGGCCATACATGCCCAGGAGGTTTCGGCAGGCAATCTCCTTCTGGATAATGTTGTTCACAAAAGTGTCTTCCTCCGCCTCCACTTCGGCAGCCACACCAAGTTCATCCTCCATCGCCGTAACATCCTCTGCATCCGTTGTTCCAATTCCATGGCTCGCACCATTCGACGACGACGATGCCTTGCGCTCGTGGTTGACCCGCATTTTTTTCACCTTGGCAGCGAGCTTTTCCACGTGAATGGCTACCTTGACCACTGAGTGACCCAGCACGAAGAAAAAGTGTGCCAGCTCTACCCGTGACACATCGTTCGTCTCACTCTCGAAAAGTCTCAGCGAAAGATGCTTGATCACATCGCCGCACACGTCTTCAGGGCGCTCGCAAATCGAAAAGATGGCCTCGATCGCCTGCTGCGTAGTGTCGAACCACGTTGAATGGAGACACTCCGTATCGATTCCGCTTTCCCCCACGAAGTCCAAAGCGAGAAAGCGCTGGAGTCGAAGAATAATCTGTTCCGTTGCCTCCAGGTTCGAACGTTGAATACGCCGCTGCGACTGGCCAGTGGGTTTCCCGCCGGAATTCTTTACCTCCAGTTGGATGCACTGCACAAGGCGGCAGGCGGCCCCAAGAACGCGATAGCAAGCGTCTGAGGTGCACGCTACCTCTCCGAATCCAGTGGACAACACTTGGCCCAGTCGATCGTTCGAAAACAACATCGAGTCATCGATATTCGCGATCATGCTCAACAGTGCCAGTGCGTTGCTCACGACCGAAACGGGGTACGCTGCTTCATCCACGAACATCCAAAGCGAGCTGATCACCACCATGGGGATCTTGTGGCTACGATGCAGTTCGCCGAGAATCCGTTCAAGACAAGTATACTCGGCCACCGTACACTCGTCCAGGAACTTCACCAGATTTTCTGCGACGGCCTGAGGTGAGTGCCGCTCTACATCATCCTCGTCGATGCGGATGAAGAGTGACACGAAGGTATTAGAGAGCTGCTCTTGAATCGACACGTCCGCGCGCCACGTCAGAGGAAGAATCTTTTTGATTCCGTACTGCGCGGCACTCACGTGGAAGCGGTACGCCTTTTCGAAAAACTGAATCGCCTCCAACACGTCGGAAATCGATTTGCTGCCGAGTAGCTGCCCCATCAGCGGTAGGGCGTGAAGCTCGAACTCTTCAATAAAGTCGATTGCATCTTGGTAGAACTTCAGCAAGCGCATCGTTGTCTGGAGTTCCTTCTC
>JAADYK010001276.1:0-10100 GCA_023338225.1 Halophytophthora batemanensis | reverse complement strand
GCGCTGACCACCCCACCCCACCCCACGCGGCAAGGATATTCCTCTGGAACTCGTTGCCTCTGCAGCGTGCTGGAGCCAGAAGGAGTTCTCGAGCGATGTGCTGGCGTTCATCAGGGAGAGATTCTCCAGCCAGCGTGAACGTCTCCTGCTGGCCATCTTCATGATGTGCCATTCAGCCGAGAGGGAACCGCGAAAGCAGTGCTTGCCGCTGTGGTTTCTTTCTCGCTTCACTGCATGTTTCTTCTGCTGCAGAAGCCGGGCCAACGCCCCGTTTTTAGCCACCGGCTGGTCGTCTCGTCGTGACGCAAAGCCGGAGGTGACCAACCGGCGAATGGCTCACCGGAGAGGTGCGCTGCTGTCTCTGTTCTGGTGCAAGGCATCAACGCTCACCGCTCTTCCGTGCGGGGCATGTGTGTGCAGCAGCCAAGCCTCGGCGCAAGCTGCTGCCCCGCCCCCACCGCCTGCCGCCGGTAGAACGAGGCGAGCGCAGCAACCAGCGGCGCGAGCTGGCGGACGGTGAACGGCTCGGTCGAGATTGCCGTCGACGCCGCCAGCGAGAGCTGGAGTGCGTTCTAGCCCCGCCGTCACTCGCGTACGTGTACTTGCCGCCGATAGCGCCGTATGACGGAGACTATGCGCGGCACGGCGGTAGATATGTCGAGAGAGCACCTCGAAGCCGCAGGACAGCGGCACAGCCTTTCTTCTTGCAGCGACGACAAAACAGGAGAGATGATAGCAGTGAAGGCAGCGAATACGGCAGCTCCAGCGACTGCAGCTCCTGCGACAGCAGCCCAGAAGACCGTGGGCCGTCGCGTGCGAAAGAGACCAATACCAGCATGCGATACCAGCGCATCCGGTCGCTAGTGGCCATGTCCAAGCTACAGCACGCCGCCGCCACGACCATCCAGGTGCGCCGACCTGAACACCGTTTGACGTGGCATCTTCCCGCATTCCTCCGATTGCGTAGCTCACTATTTGTGCCTGCGTCCTTGCAGCAAGAGTTCCGGTTTTATCGGCGACGCTGCATCAACGGGGACCGTCGGAATCGGCGGCTCGCAGCGCAAGCACAGAGCTTCCTGGACGGCTTCCTGGCGCAGGAACTACGGCGAGACCTCGTGCCGGCCTGTCTTCTGGAGATCCTCCGCGAGAAACGCGCAGCGGTACGGATTGGAGGGTGCAAGGCATTGCCGACACGCAACTGGCGGTCCACCTGCGTGTGCTTGCGCTGCCGCCTGCGGCGCGTGCCCTCTGGGAGCCTCGAGGTCTCTTCGTGCTCACATTCACGTCCCGGTGCATGTGCTCTCGTCTGCAGGAGACCACGGCCGCGACACGCAAGCGGGAGCTCGCGGCCTCACTGGCTGAGAGTGTGGCTGATGCCCTGGTAGATGACTGCACGCGCGACGTCTTCCACGCCGTGCTGCAGAGCATGGTGGCCTCCTATCTGGCCGAGCGGCTGGACCTTTCACGAGCCGCCACCAGCCCAACCCGCGCGGTGGCGAGCGACGTGCTGGGCGACTGGATAGCTGATCTTGTAGCTGAGACCCTCCCAGAAGGCGAGTGTTGGTTGACGACTGCTGCCTGCTGCCTGCTGCCTGATAGCCATGGCGCTGACGCTGGAGACTATCGTGTGTGCTTGCGTCTGCATGGATAGCGCTGACGGAGCTGACGGAGGAGTACGAGGCGCGTGAGCAGGGGGAGTGCCTGTGGGAAATCTTGCTGCAGGAGCAACTCCAGGCTGTAGCCGCAGACAGTGTCGTGGCTGCCGCGCTCGAGGGCGTCGTAGCCAACGTCGCTGCGGATGAAGCGAGCTGACACCAGCCAATGCTGCTTGGGCTGGCGCTGGGTAGCCGAGCTACGCTGATTCGCTCAAATTCGTTCACTCCGGGTTTTTGATTGGCTACAACCCGAGAAAATGCGTTCCTGGCCGCCGCCAACCGTCCAAAGACAAACAAAAAGTACACCAGCCAGCAAGACCATGAACACCTTCTCGACTGCAGGCGTGGGCGTGGCGACGACGACCGCTGGCGACGCTACGGGCACCCCCTTCGTGTCCAGCCTGCGGGCTTCGCTGGGCGCTAGCGCTGCCCCTGCGGCGGGAGCCCCGGCGCCAGCCTCGCGGGCGGGCAAGGCGGCCATGGTGTCCATGTTCGATGGGCTGGACTTGACGTTGGACGCTAGTGGCGGCGTGGTGTCACGGGCAGGCGGCTCAAGCTCGGCAGCGCGTGATCTTCTGGCGTCCAAGGGCGCGGAGAAGCAGGCGGAGCTAGCGCAGGAGGCCGCGCACGCGCGCAAGCGGCAGCAGCAGCGGGAAGAGGCCGAGAAGAAGCAGCAGCAGCAGCCTGTGACGGCGCTATCGCAGGCACTGGGGCTCTTTGACTCGGAGCTGGAGCAGCGTGATGCCTTCGTGTCGCGCAACACGCGCAAGAGCAAGACCCAGACTGCTTCTGGTCGTGGACCTCGGGGCCGGAAGGCGCGAGATGGCAATAAGGCGCCTGTGCGTGGCGCGGCGTCCTCGAAAGGCCGGCGCCAGCGCCAGGACAAGTACAAGCGCGTGTAGCTCCTGCGCGTTCTTGCTAAGTTATTCGCCGTGCACAGATAGAGAAGGCCGGCGCCATCAATGCAGCTACACGTTCTCTGCTCCTGAGCATTTTCCAGCTCCATGCGTCTCACCACGCCGAAACTCGCTCTACAAATGAAAAAAAAATGACTCTTCAAGAGCATATCCTACAGTAAATGGCCATATCATACAGATAACGAGCAGCGGCGACCTCACCGCCTCGATACATCCCGAAGTTACCAAGAGATACCCAAGTACCGTCCTGGCCCTAGTGGACATACCGTTTGCTGTTCTAGGTCGATGTGTGTGAGCAAGCTCACGCACACCTGACACCGCGGAGTAGGCGTCTCCGGGCACCCGGGCTTCCCAGGAGCCCGAGTGAGCATGTGCTCGTTCTTCAGGTAGATGTTGCGCGCGGAGTCCACGTCGCGGTCGAGCGTCAGGCTGCAGTGCGAGCACGAGGAGAGCTTTTCGCTGGTGATGCTGCGATTGGGTCTCCCACTGCACGAGCATGTATTCAGCGTGCAGTGCTCTTTCCACTGGAACCCCGACTTGTCCTTGATCCGCCTAGAGCGAGCGGAGCACTCGTGGACTTGAGCAGCCAGGATCCATGTCTTCCCTTGCGCGCTGGTCGATCAATTGCTCCCGCCACACCGGTCGGCCTCCCAGCGATAGTAGAGCTTGGGAAACGAACGACGGAACGTGTCACGTGCTCTGTAGTAGACGAGTAGACTTGGGTCCGAGGCAGGAAAGCAAAGACCGAGTATTCGAACGAGGAAGGTTGCTCCCTCGCCTGGCGCTAGCTAGAGACGCAGTAAGCACATGCGAGGAAGAGCGCTAGGACTCGGAGGACGTGGCCGCGATCGCTGCATTTGTGACAGAATGGGGCGCATTGTTTCCGAACTGGGTGGCCATGCTCTCATTCGTATCACGAGGACGCTGATAGGCTAGATCCCACGTGATCTACGACTGGCCAATCCTGGCGTTGGTGGCGGTGAATAATGGAGGGTGACTTTCAAAAAAAAAGTGAGGGGAATTCAGTGGTAGATTGGTAACAGCCAAGCAGCCAATCACGAGCCAGCGCAGACTGCCCCTCCCCCGCCCAAAGCGCCACCAAACAAGCCCACCACAGAGAGAGAGAGAGAGAGAGTCACAGCAAGAATTGAAAGGATCAGAAGGCGAGCCAGCGCGAGCGACGGCCGGCGGTGGAAGCAGAGCGTACGGCCGCTTGCAACACGCTACATGGCGGCCTCCCCCCTGCGCGGGCGGCGGCGCTCGCGGGGGGCCAAGGGCGTGGACTGACGGCGTTGCGGTTGCGTGTGCCATGTGTGCTTCTCTGGACCTCTGGGCGCTCTGTGCGTCGACACGTTCTGGCTCGAACTGCAGGTACTTTGTCGGCGAAGCAGCCCGAAAGGAGAGAAGCAAAGTGATCATGGACGACGAGGAGCCCGAATGCTGCCCGCTGTGCATGGAGGAGCTGGATATCACGGACAAGACGTTCAACGCCTGTCCGTGCGGCTACCAGGTGCGTCTGCGCCTGCTGGCTGTGCTTGACTGGTCTTGGCCGTCTTTCCCGGACGACAAAAGGAAGGGAGAGCGACTGCCACGTCCTCAGAAAGCGCAACAAGGGTAACTCACGTTGGTGTGTTGATGGTGTGCGTGTCGATAAGGTGTGTCTCTGGTGTTGGCACCAAATCAAGAACGAGTACAACGCGCTGTGTCCGGCGTGTCGCCAACCGTACGGGGAGTTATCCAAGCAGAAGAGCCCGCTGGACCGCGAAGAGTACGTGCACTATCGCTAAGAGGGAGGAAGCGCTCGCAGCGGCGTAGTGAGCTAAGCGGGTCTGACTGGGACGGTATCTGACCCGGAATTGTGGCGTGTGTGTATGGCTGCGTAGTGTGGTGCGACGGACAAAGCAGCGCAAGCAGAAGGAGAAGAGCGAGCGGCGCTCGGCCTCCCAGCAGAAGCAGCCCACAGTGAACCGCAAGAACCTGGCCAACGTGCGCGTCATGCAGCGCAACCTGGTCTATGTCATCGGCCTGCCCGTGCACTTTGCGGACGAGGACGTACGCTGCTGCTTTGTCATACTGCTGCTATTCACTCCATCTTTGCCTCGATCGTCCTCTTGGTTGGCTCACCGTGCTGCTCTGCCATTGCGCTTACTGTGTCGCAGATCTTGCGCTCTAATGAGTGCTTTGGCCAGTACGGCAAGATCGTCAAGGCGGTGGTGAATAAGGCACACTTGAACTCGGATCGCGCGAACGCCACAGCCAGCGCCTACATCACGTTCGCCAACAAGGAGGACGCGCTGTGCTGCATTGTGGCAATAGACGGCTACTATCTGGACGGCAGCATGTTACGGTCAGTGACCCCATCTCGATGTAGACAACCCCGCGCCTCTGGACTACGGAGCTGCAGCTGGGAAAGACAGCACCTTCCCGTGGCGCTGGAACCGGATGCAGGCTGGAGACGTGAAAGTGCTTACAGTTGTCGCTAACGTGTGGCTGCGGGACTCTGGCGTGGATAGAGCTTCGTTCGGGACGACCAAGTACTGCAACTTTTTCCTGCGCAACCTGCAGTGCAATAACCCGGACTGCCTCTACCTGCACGAGCTGGGCGAGCAAGACGATAGCTTTACCAAGGAGGAGATGCAGTCAGGTACGACCACGCCACCGTAGCGTAGAACCAAGAAGGTTCTTGTCTATGGGTGTGCATAGCAAGTCGCACTCACGAGACGAACTGTGCGACGTGAATACTGTAGCATTGCATTCTGGCAAGGCGGCGTTTCGGGATATGTCGCTGGCTAGCGGGCAGAGCGAGGAGCGGGCAGGCTCGCGGTTCCCAGCACCACACAGACCGCATGCCACGCCCAGATCAAGTTCAGTCTCGAGATCATCCACGCCACAGCGAATGCGCGGCTCAACTCCGTCCTCTGTCGCCCCTGCAAGAGCGCACACGCCTCTTTCTAGCGCGGCAGCAGTCAGACATAGCGCTAGCAACGATCATAGCGACGACGACCAACACCCAGACACCCAGCGACAAGCACAGAGCGCAGCAGCGATCTCGAAGTTGCGGCAGTCTGCGGACGTCAACACTTCTCAGTCCAAGTCGTTGTCGCCTGATCGTGTGGCTGGCGGCGCTCGCAGCATGTCGCAGTCTCCGAACGGCACGCCGTACAGCAAGATCGTTGGCGGACAACACAGTTCCAGCTCTACGAGCTATGCCAGTGCGGCTGGAGGATCTACGAGCGAACTTCCATATAGCACGGCGGAGAATAAAAAGCCGCAGCTCCGTGTAGACACGTCTCGGGAGAATGAGACGCCGACGGACGCTGCGGAGACGGTGGTGGGGCCGCTGGAAGCGCTCAAACTGGCCACGGGATCGTCTATCCAGGAGCCAGCGTGGGCTCAGCCCTTCCCGAGTCCTTCGGTGGCGCAGACTGAGCGAGAGGATAGCAGCATTGCTACCAGTAGCACAGCAGGCGTCTACAGTCCATTTGGTCTGGGCTTTGAAGGTGGCATTCACCGTGCAAGCAGTACGAGTCATGCAAGCACACAGCAGCAGCAGGCGGACAGCGTGTGGGGAGCTTCGAGTGCGGCGGAAAACAGTCGCGACGGGTTCCCACAGGCAGCAGCGTCGACGCCACTGGCGTCTGCCAGTTCGTCGTCGTTTGCATCAATCGACGCCATCTTCAGCCAGCGGAACGAGTCGTCTGAGGCGCTCGCGGGGATGCTGGGCGTGCAATTGAGTTCAACGCCGTTGTCGCATGGTGCACCGTTGGCTGCACCACCCAAGGACTCTCGTACATCACGTTTCGCCTTTGCGAACCCGATGGAGAGCAGCCAAGCTGGGATGCAGCAGACTACGGCACGCTACGAGTTACTGGACGGCACTAATGTGCACAACCACAACCGAGGCTCATTTGGCAACACTTACGATGGTGCAGCTGGTACGGCCACGCCCGACCGCTCGGGCTTCCCGCCACTGGGAAATTCGCAGCAGCGTCAGCTTCATCACACTCCACCACCGCCGCACCCGTCTCGGAGCGCGTTCGGTAGCGACTTTAGCAGCACTGACCTGCCGCTTTCCGGCGGGATGAGCCCCATGGACGGCACGGCTGGCACGTCTTCTGGACTCGCGTTCCTGCAGCAGATGCTGCCGAATGTGAACATCAGCTTTGGTGGAGACTACAATGGTATGACTGGCACGGGGCTGTCCAGCGGCGTCGCTACCTCCACGACGCCCACCCGCAGCACAAGCACTGGACGCAGTCGAACTCCGGGTCGTCGTCTCTTCGAGCGTAGTCAGAGCGCGGGTCCCAGCACCCCAGACGTGTGGGACGGCGCGTCGAGTCTCGGCTCGCTGGGCTTTGAGACGCCAACGCTCAACCGACGAGCGTCGAGCGCGACACCGTCCTTCTACGACCCGGCGCTGGCCCCGCAGACGTCCACGGGCTTCTCGAACAGCTTCTACGGCTTTGGCTCAGAGGGGTCGACGAGAGCGAATGGCGACAGTGAGCGGCTTGGACTGCGCGGCGACTTTGGCGGAGAGGCGTACCGACACTCGGGCTCGTTGGTGAACAACCGCTAAGAGCAGTCGAAGCGGAAGCAGCAGCGCGTGCCAGAGATCGTCGGGCAGGAGATACGGACGAAGCACACAGAGATGGAGACCCGGACTCGACGATACGTACGTACACGCACCACACACACACATACAAGCATGCGCGCACACACATACACACAAGCAGAGACAAGGAGCTTTGCATCCGCGCGCACGCCCACACACACACACACACACACACATACACAAGGACTGGCCTGATGGTCGAGTCGCGTCGAAGATGAAGACGCAGGTTGATTCCCGACAAGAAAAACAAAAACACGCAGAAACACAAGACATCCCAACAGAAAAAAAAGCGAGAAATGAGCCAAGGGCAGATCACACACAAGCTGGAAGGAGCGGCACTCGTGCGGGCGGGTCCGGCACATACACAGAGAAGACCCAGAGCTTGGAGCTTGGAGTGGCGGGTGCGAGTCGGGTCTCGGACCTGCCCCCTTCGCGTTCCACTGAGACAGAAACACAACATTGAGTGCCTCCTTTTGCCCCTTGAAAACCTCACAGAATCTCCCACGTCCGTCCGTTTGTATGTGCGTACACCTTGCGAGATCCCTGTCCTGCATCCATATCGGGGGCGTCTAGATGTCTGCATGTACCCTGCGTGGGTTGGTAGATTGGGGTGTTTGCTGGGAGTTGCAACGCTTTACGCACATTTGAACTGGCAGGTTGGGCTGCTTGCGACGGTTCGAAGACGCGGTGTTTCGTTTTGGCGGGCGACGATGGCAAAAGCAGAGGTAGTAGCAGTGCGGCTGCTGGACTAACTCTGCTTCAGACGCAAATCTGCTTGCGAGCAGAAGATGACACGCGAAGCAGACGATGGTGAAGGAAGCAGAGAAGACAGCGAAGGAAGGAGCGAACCCCAAAAGCTAGATCCCGAAGATGTGTCGAAGGTGGACAGCGTTACAGAGCAAAGCTCTAGAGGAAAGGCCGATCGCGGTAGCTGCAGAAACGAGGGGCATGACTCGGTCAACAAATCTGAGGACCCCAAAGCTGGCGAAGATGTCGAAGAAAAGCAGACGCCGCAGGTGGATAGCACCATCGATGAAGACGCAGCCGAAGACGATGATGCTGGCCACGGTGGAAACAGTGACCGATTACCATTCGAGCGGCCTGGCGTGCCCGATGGCCAAGACTACGCTGACGATCACTGTACCTTCGTTGCCCCGTGGATTCGTGTGAACTTTCCTGAGGTTACCAGCGAAGAGGAGCTAAAGTCACTTGCATCAGCGTCAGAGCAAGGAGGATTCACTACTGAGAACATGAGCGCTTACACAGAGTTTGCGAACGCTACTGTGGGTGCCGGTGAGAACGACGGCACGAACGTTTGCGAAGAGTGCAGCACCCGCTCGGTGTCGTTCTTCTGCGAGGATTGCAGCCTCGCCCTCTGCTTCAACTGCACCGACGCCATCCACATCGTACGTGCACCCTCAATTGAGCTACCTCGAGGCAACCACGGCATTCCTTTGCTTTAGCAGTCTCACCCGTGCTTCTCTGTATCCCAACAGATCGCGTCCCTGTCCGCACATAAGGTACTTCTAGGCCAGCACAGCGATACCATCACTACAGTCTCGTCCGCCAGGACTGAAGCTCGTTTCCAGGATGATTGGCCTCCTCAAGACCCGCCTTCATTGCCTCCACCGCGCTCCGACACCGTCATGGAAGCTGCAGAGCCACCGCCGAGTGTGGCCACGACACAGCTGGAAGAAACACGGCTGGCACTGCCCGCTGGCACGAGTGTTTTCTTCCGCGCTGCCGACTGCGCGCGCTGGCCACGCGAGTTGCTGCACGGCACGCTCTTGTGCCCCGTGTCAGCCATAACCTCAAGCGGGGACGAGTTCTACCACCGCGTGCTCTGGCTGCGTGGCGTGGAAGCGCTGCCCAACGGCTTTTATCGCGCTTCCCTCGCGCTGCCTGGCTGGGAAAGTGGCGACGGGGACGGCGATTACGAGGCAGAGGAAGAAAGCAGTGGTGATATCCCTTGCTGGCCGCAGGAGATTGGCGTGTTCCCCACACAGTTGGGTGCGCTGCGTGCCGTGGTGACTGCCGAGAAAATCGCACGCTCCAAATTCCGTCGGGAACTCGCTGGCGGCCGTATCCAAGGCTCAACCAGCTTCTCGTTCTCTGAAGTATCTGAAGCCACCTTGGATGACGCGTTCCCATCTTGTGCACTACTGAATGAGATCATTGAGGAGACACTGACGACGCTAGGACGCGAGTTCGCTGTGCGACTCACACGACAGGATGACGCAGTTTTTCATACAGCGCTTTCTCGCGGTACGTGGGACTTCCGGAGGTGGATGGAGTCCATCGGACGTGCCGAAAGTCTACGCGAAGAAGACGCCGTGACGTTCCAAGACACAGCCGCAAGGCGAGCCGCCAGCAAAGCACGGGAGACGAGCGACTTCATACTGGATGGCAAGGTTCCAGCAATGCCGACACCCTGGCCGCCCGCAACTCGATTCCGCTACTTCTTGGTGGCCCAGCGTGACCTGGTGTTTCCGGAGCGCGTGTGCCGACAGCATTTGCGTGCCATTCTGGATCAATTGCTGTTTGTGTACGCAGGCTTTGCCTGGCAGCGCTGGCGGGACTTTGTGGAGCGGCATCGTGCGTGGGAGACTGCCCAGCGTCGCGATAAAGCTGCACGTGAGCTGCAGGCATGGATACGGCGCCTATTGGAGCGCAGACGGCAGCAGACACGACAGCTAGCGTTGCTTCAGCAGAAGCAGACCGGCGAAGACGGTGGTGACGGCGATCCATTGCTGACTGGCGCTCTGGGCTCGTCGATGGAGGTGCTGGAGCTCTATCGTCGTCGTCAGGCGGAAGCTCGTAAGCTGCACGCTTTCTTCACACGCCAAGTGGAGGAGCGACAACGTAATACACTGCACAAGTGGCGAGACGTACTCGGGCCTCCAAAACCACCACCAG
>JAADYK010001275.1:0-10102 GCA_023338225.1 Halophytophthora batemanensis | reverse complement strand
TACTGGTGGCAGTCGTCTTGCGGTGATCCTTACGCAGTTTGCGAGCCAGCTTCGCGCTCTTGGCCTGGCGTAAGTAGTTACCGGGTTCTTTTGAGGAGGACGTGCTTCAATGTCCTCGTCCATTCAGCAAGCAGCGCCAAACTACATTTCTAGAGGCAATGAACCACTGCTTTCATTCCAATGGCTTGGTCAATGCCAGTACCTCTTGAACATCTCAGTTTTCTATGGTCAACGCAGTCGTAATGTGCATTTGTGCAGCAATAATACCGCGTACTCAAGCACGTTTGTCGCGGTGTGAGCACGAGATTGTGAATCCGAGGTAGACGCACGACTTGAGCACCGAAGCTACGCCCTCACGAGTCAACGCCTTGTCGTCCTCCTCAAGACTCATGTAGGGTCTCAACGAAGGGTGGGTCTTCGTGTCTTCGTCAAACTGCGGCCCATACTGCCAACCGTTAGCCGTGTAGCTCTCCGCCCAAGCCTCATGCGAGTTCTCAGCAAGCAGATCCACGAGCATCAGCAGATCCCACGACATGTAAACGCGGTCTAGTTGGAAGGGCACCTCCGGTGTTTTGAGCTTTGCTGGCCGGTTGTACTTGAAGCGGCACCCTAGCGCGACAACGCACTTCATGGTCTCATCAACGGCGGCCAAGTTCCTGTCCCGAGAGTCAGCATCAAGCGCCCGCAGGGGAGTTAAGCACGGGTGGATCAGATGGGCGTCATCTCGCACGTCGCCATACTTCCACCCTGCCAATGACTTGGAGCGACACCAATCGTAGTGCATCTGGGAGGCCACCAGCACTCGGAAGGGTTGGAACCACTCTGGGATGACCACCTGGGTCGTGTCAATAGGCTTGGCTCGATCGCCATTGCTGGTGCCATGGGGCGCAGAATCAACCCCCGTAGACGGCGAGGACACCCCCTTTTCGTCGTACTCTGACCCGTGATGGTGGTGAACTGTGGCCATCACCTTTGCGAACAAGCTGTGATGCACCGACACAGCGCTCCCCACCTCGTGATCCTCCACAGAAAGCGCTGGCGCCTCTTTCATCGCACGCACTTGCTGCCGCAAAGACTTGGCGTTGACGTTGCGGTGGGTCCAACGGTGGTGCAGAATGCCTTCCAGAGATATGCGCTTTTCAGGGTCCTTCTCCAGAATCGACCGGAGCAGGTCCTTCGCGTCCTCGTCTTGACAACGGGCGGGGAATTCCAGTGGGTCTTTCTCAATCTTCTCAAACAGTTCCACTACATCCGGCGAGTAGAAAGGCAGCGAGCCGAACAGCAGTGCGTACATCGTCACACCAATGGCCCAGATGTCCGCCTTGAACGCGCAGAAGGCGTCACCAGTCATGGCCTCGGGTGGCAAGAACTGGTAGGTGCCCTTCGTTGAGTTGACCAACCCTCTCAACTGTGGCTTTGGTTTGTTGGACTCGACGTTATTGGTCGGAGACTGAGGCTCGGATGAACACGGGCTGGGAGGCTTGCTGACGCTCTGGTTGATATCCCAAAGCTCCATGGCCTCGACGTCTTCTTCGTCCCGAAGTTCGCCGTTTTCCTCCTTGAAGTAGTGCGCCACGCCCAGGTCGCCGAGTTTGCACAGCGTGTGCGTTTCGTTCGCCAAGAGGTTCTCCGGTTTAATGTCGCGGTGCGACAAATGGTTCACATGGAGGCCTTGAACCGCCAACACAAGGCACGTCATGTAGGCACGAACCGTACTCTCGTCCAGCAGACTCGCATTGCCAGCCGCTGCACTTTTGACTTTCGAGCTGACGTAGCTCCTCCGCGAACTATCCCACTCGGCAATCGTTCCTCCACCCAGATACTCCATCACCAAGTAGTATTCGCGGTGCTGGGTGTCCAGAATCACATCGTGGAGTCGAATTACGTGTGGGAGGTTGCTGGCCTTCTTGAGCAGCGCCACTTCGCGCCGCACATCGTCAGGGACGCTGTTCGGCCCACTCATCTTGACGGACGGACGCTTCCCAGTGATAGAAGGAACCGCACGGCGATCAAGTACGCCCTTAGTCTTCTGTGGCACAAACTTCTTGATCGCGAAAGGTTTGCCCTGCCACGTGTAAAGCGATACAATGCCCGAGGCGCCACGCCCGAGCTCTCGAACCAGAGAGTACTTGCCAGCGAGTAGTTGTCGGACCGCAAGGCGCTCCACCACCCCGGAGGAGAACCCACTGGATGTCTTGCCGATTGCCACCAACCAGACGTCTTGATCTTTCTTTGATGCGGTTCGAAAAGTGAACGTTGCACCACTTGGCATGCTTACTTCAAACCCGTAGACAGCGGTATCATCGGCCCCGCCTGTTGCAGTTGCTCGATCCAGGTCGCTTGATGATATCATGTCCTTGGGGAGTGGGCGAATGTCGGCGATCATCACACCATCACCAAGCACGCTGCCAATAGAGCGCGAGGGCTGGTGCGTCACCGCGCCGCATTTCACGAGCGCTGGTTTCGCCGAGTCCAAGATGAACCACCGCTCTTTCCACTCACCATTCTTGCTCCGATACTGGAGAAGTCCTTCGTGTGTGACGTGCATCTCACCCTCCGAGAGCCCAAAGCAGCCGACATCCTTCGATTCCCGGCCCATATTCCCGATCCAAAGAGGCTCGAAAACGGGAAGTGAGTCACGGTGTAGTAGCCAACCCAAAAGAATGGACTCCACACTCCAGTCGTGGTGGGAGATCAAGTTCCCGTCCCGTTGTCTCGCCGCACTCGTCTTCGCTGTCTCACACTACTTCCTCGAAGCAGCACGATCCACATGTCGTGTTCTTCGATCCAAAACGAATATCACCGGATCGAACTCCTCGAAATAGCTTCATCGCTTACCACCGCGACCATATCGTCAGCCCTGTCGTTCTGATCACCTCTACAGCACCGACGCATGGTGGTATGCGCGCGAACACCATCCGTGGCGCCACTAGCACGTACTCTGAAGTCGAACCGTGCCCTTGCGAACCAGAAACTCTCGAAGTCGGCGGATTTCCCTTGCTTGCACGAAAGTCACAGCTCCATTGGGCAGCTGGACTTTAAGGTTGCCGAGGGTATCTCTCGGTGAGAGCACCTTTGCGAGTTGGCCCTTACCGCTGGCTCCCTGCTCAGGATCGCTGTAGCACCACAGTAAATCGCCCGGGAAAATGGTTTCGTCGTCTCGAAGATGAGACGGCCAGGTGAACACAAGGCGCTGGAGTTCTCCGATGTATCCACGACGCTTGCCACGATAGCGGAATGTAGAGAACTCGGCAGCCAGCTGCAGTGGGAACTGATTCCCGAGAACCTTGGACACTGGCATTGTATCCGTGGAGGAGGTCAATACCTGTGGTTGTGACGTCGACGGCGGCGACGGCGAGGAGGACTCTGACGCGGACGCTGATGAGGACGACAACGACAGTGATGGTGACGATATCAGTGCCAGGGACGGCGAAGATGCAGGAGTTTGAAGGTTGGTGGTCGGGTGCCCAACATTCTCTCCCTGTGTGTCCTTTGGTGCTTCGTTCTCGTGGGTCTTCTCTTTACCGTCGGCCACGTCTTCCGCCAGTATTCGTTCCCTTGCGGAAACCGTTTCGTCTTCCAACAGCGCCTCAAGCTGACCCATGGAGCAAGACAAGAACAGTGAATAAGCTGGATGAAGCACAGATACACGTCGGTAGGGGCTGCTAGAAACATCCACACGCACCTCAGGGTCAAAGGATCCATTCGACTCGATGTCTGCGCCGTCTGATTCCGTGTCGTTGTCCATCGGACCGTCCCACTGCGGAAGTTTGCGCTTGCTCCCGAGCTGCACAACAAATAAAGCACCAAGAGGAGTACCAGCACACAGACGGTAAGCCTTCACTTCGTCGGGGCTGCTCGAAGAAATTCGGTCCGAATAGCGACTATGAGACCGTGTAAGCCTCTCAACTACTCGACCATCTTCGCGAACACTGAAGAAGAAACTGTTGCCGCTGATGCACTAGGCTAGAGCACGCACGGCCAACGCAGCAGGCGCACAACACGATACCAGAGTGGTGAGTACTGGAGCCCGTGCAAGTGCAGCCATCGGCGAAGCCAACGCAGTAGAACTGGTGGCGAGCACCCAGTCCCGACAAGTCGCTCACCAGGTGAGCGCTAGGCCTTCCCATTGTCGCACTAGGAGGCGTAGTCGCACTTGCAGGTCCAGTAGAGCTAGCAGCGCGACGTCGTCCAGCAGCGCTGAGGCTGTCGCGCGTCACGGCCACGGGCTGCTTGTCCTCTGTTTCAGAGGCGTCGTCGGCTCCGGAAGCGCCGCGCATAGTCCCTGTATATCGCGCCAGGCACTCTCTCCATTTCTATGGCGGTGGAAGCGAGAGAATACCGCTGTGAGCTACGCTGGAGCGTCTTCAAAGTGGCAGCCAAGCTGCAAGAGAGCAAGGGAAGGTCGGCCAACCTGCTCCAGTCGCGCAGCAGCGATGGCGTCTGACGACTCGTCTTCCTTGCAGTAGGTGGCGCACACACGGCGCATCACGCGCACATAGAAGTCATCTAGTGTGGCTGCGTTCGTGGCGGTGTAGGGGGCATCCAAGGGAGCTTCCCCGCCGTCAGTGGTGCCGTTTCGAGTAGTCTCCATTTTCGCTCTTTCGGACTGGAAGAGTTCGCGAATGACTTCTCTGTTGTATGGCTCCGACTAAGTACGACACTGAAAGGTGCCCAAACGACTAGCACTCGGGTGCTTCGCCTGACAAGGCGAGACGATCGACGCCAAGAAGAAGTGCAAGCACTCTCCGCCACGTAACGAGACTCAAGACTGGCTGCATTTGGTGTGCGTCTCTGTTTGGCTGGAGACTAACTGCGGGCAGCTTGGCCTCCTTGGCTCCTTGGTCTTCGCGTCCCAGTGGGCACGCGCTTACTGGCGGAAGTTGTCCGGCAGGCCGTTGCGCTTGTCGCGGTCACGCTGCAGCACGTTACAGGGGTGGACGCACAAAGAGAGGAGAGAGAGTGAGTACTCGTGGCATTCTCCTGCGAATCTCCCTGACAAGAACGGCAGATCGGTCGGGGGACGTACGCGCTCGGCCGAGCCCACAAAGTAGTAGATGCCGTACGGCACCAGGCCCCAGGCCGCAACCGACGTGAAGAACTGGCCGTCGAACTTGAAGCGCTTCTCCGAGTCACCTCGCCAGTTGTTCCAGTTCTGCAGTTGCCACCAACAAGAACAACACACATGAACGCGTCAGCTCCTCGTGTGCTGGTGGCGAGACGGCCCTCCGGCGCAGCACTTGGTGGCAGCAGCAGCAACAGCAGCAACAGCGCACGCACCTCCACGTGCTTGTTCTTGTGCAGAGAGCCGCCGAAGCGGCGCTGGTTCTGCACCAGGCCGCGCGTGTTGAGCGCCACACGGCGCACTCCGGTCGCCAGCATCTTGGTCCTGCTTCTTGCTTCCTTGCGCTTGCTGGGCGTCCGTGGGCTTCCTTCCTCCCCCCGAGCCACACACAGATGCGAGTGGAGTGTCGTGCGATGTGATACCCTGTGGCAATGCATATTGGTGGGAAATAGATGTTTCTGGAAGGAGCGGCTGGAGCGGCGCACCACTGCAAAAGACCTGCAGCTTTGCATGACCTGGGTGAACTAGTGAACCGTGCACTATAACATCCGGAGGGCTCCTGCGCTTTTGGTGGTTCGCCCCACGTCAGGGAGAGTGTGGACTACACAGGCTTCGTCGGTACCAAGCGCGCGGTACATCTCACTCCCCCAGCAATTGGTGGAAACGCAACCGAACGGCGGCCCGTGGTTGGCTAAAATACCGCCGGCCTTACCCAACATCACCCCCCACTATCTGGGAGGGTGAACCACCAAAACCACCGTTAAACCTCAACAGCCGATATTTCGCGGATCCCACTTCAACCACAGATCCCACAGGTCATGCAGCCTCGCAGGTCTGCTCCGCACGCATCTTCCGCTAATCCATCATCCAGACGCCATCAAAGACCCGCGGCTATCAACTCGTACGGGGTATTCCGCCTCACAGGCCGCCACGTGCGGTGCGTCGCCGCGCTGCTTTCGCTTGGGGCTTTTGTGTGGGCGTCTGAAGGCGAGCCAGCGGCTCAGAGAAGAAGCTGCCCCCTCGTCCCCACATTCCTCTCTCTCGGGCGCTGTAGAGCACTAGACCGCCGCGCACTCAGGCACGCAGGCGCACAGACACACAGAGACACAGACACACAGGACCATGGCTCTGCAGGTGGTGACCAAGAAGGCGGCGCGCGCGGCGCAGGCGCAGGCGACGACGCTGGCGCGCGCCATGTCCACGACGGAGCACTACTCGCACCGCCAGAAGGAGCTGGGCCGGCCGCTGTCGCCGCACGTGACCATCTACAAGATGCCGCTGGTGGCGCGCTCGTCCATCACGGACCGCTTCACCACCATGGGCATGTCGGCCGCTTTCTTCGCAGGTAGCGGCTTGGCGCTGGTGGGCGTGGACGTGCCGCAGCTCATCTACGCGGCGCAGGACGTCATCCCGGGCTTCGCGCCGGTGTCCAAGTTCCTGGTTGCCTTCCCGCTTACCTACCACTCGCTGGCGGCCGCGCGCAGCATGGCGTACGAGAAGATGCCGCAGTACATCACGAACGCCGACGGACCCGTCTGGGCGCAGGCCATCATGGGCGCCACGGTCGTCATCAGCATCGGTGCTTCCATGTACACGATCAAGGCGCCCGTCGAGGAGACCGAGAGCGCCAAGCAGTAGGCGTGCTGCGCCCAGGCGGACACGCTCGCACGCAGTCGGGGACGCGCGCGCGTTGCCGTTTAACTGGCCGGACTGGAGGCCAGCGGAGTGGCTGTCGCGACGAGAGCGACTGCGGTGGGCGGCGGTAGGAAGCAGTGGCGAAAGGAGAACCCCACCAGGAGGAGAGAAACACCATAAACATGAATGCACGTGAAGCGAGAGCAGGGTGCACTTGCTGTGGTCCGCACAGCACTGTCCGAGGTGCTTGCTGCGGCCGTGTCCGTGCTGGCAGAACCGCGCGCTCTGGCCAGTGTCGTAGCCGGGCTGCGCGCGCTCGCGGAGTCCTACGCCGGCGCGCGCAAGATATCCGCGCGTGATGCCCCTGGAGTCTGTCGCCGCGAGAGCCGCAGCCACGCAAGGCAGCAGCTCAGTTGGCTGCGTGACGAGCCCCGGCTTGTCCCCCCCCGCGCGCGCGCTTTGCCCACCTTCGCCGGCTGGCCGGGCTGTCCAACAGCTTTCTCGCCGCATGAGACGAGGGCCGGCGGCCAGCACCGCCACCGCCACCGCCGGCGAATGGCGAATGGCGAATGGCGAGTGGGGCCGGCAGCGCCCACATCCTTTGCCCCCCTCATCCAGTCGCCCACCATCTTGATGGCGAAAATTCGACAGTAGGATGGCGAGACTGGATTTTCGTCGGCGGAGCCTTCCGCGTGGGTCCATGTCCACGGCCGCTGTCACGCGGTGGCTTCACGGTCACATGAAGCAGCTGCGGGTCTCTCGCCAACGCGCTGCGACTCACCGAAAGCGAGCGAGCCCAAGCCGCACGTGAGATCTGCGCACGCGTGAGATGACGGCGCCAAAATTTGGGCGCCATGGAAGCGGGCACTTGAACCTTGACGCCCCGGCGCGTTCGACACTCATTTCCCAACGTGCTGCCCACGTCACAAGTGCGCAGTGTGTACATTCCTCGGGGCCAAACGCGCGTCCCCGTGACCCCACTCTACCGGCATGACGTCCGTGTCCCCCTTCCGCCCGCTCCCCACCGCCTCGCGCTCCTCGCCGACGGTCCCGTCCTCTCTGCGCTGCGCGCCGACGCTCCCAGCGGCCGAGCTGCTGCTGGGCTACGCGTGCCCGGAGTGCCCTCGCCGCTTCAGCCGCCGCTACGCGCTACAGGAGCACATGGCGACGCACACGGGCGAGAAGGCCTACGTGTGTCCGGCGCGCGGCTGCGGCAAGCGCTTCACAACCACCAGCAACCTGGCGCGCCACCGCCGGTTGCACGGCGACGAGCTGCAGCCGCTGGCTTGTCCGGCGCCCGCCTGCGCCAAGACGTTCACCACGGCGCACAAGCTGCGGCGCCACCTGCGCTCGCACATGAGCACCCCCACGCGGCGCTGCAAGTTCGCTGGCTGCAGCAAGACCTTCAGCTCCACGGGCAACCTCAACCGCCACATGCGCAACCAGCACATCCGCTTCGGCCATCCGCTGGCCGAGGACGCGGCCGTCGAGAAGTCGGAGCCTGAGCCCGAGCTGCTGCCTGCTGGCGCGCTCTCGCCGACGTGCGTCTCGAGCCTCGACGTAGACGTCTTCCGCCAGCTTTCGCCTGCCGGCGACGCGAAGGTGGACGCTGCGCTCATGGAGCAAATCCCGCCCTTGAGCCCGGAAGAGCTCGCGACTGGCGGCGGCCTCGTGTCGGACGCCGAGCTGCTGGACGCGCTCTCGTGTCTGCTGGAAGACGCACCGGACGCCGAGAGCATGCTTGCCGCGTGATGTGGAGCTGCAGCTGCAGCGCAGACCCAAGTTTATTCTCCCTCTCGTGACTGAGATCCGCTCCCGGGCGCCAGACAGTGGCCCGGACAACCCACTTCATCTAACGAATAAGTACATTCATCGATCTACCACTTCTGCTTCTCTCTTCTCTTCTCTTTCCCCTCTTCTCTGGAAGATCTTATGCGTCGAGAGGACGACCCATGTCGAAGCGGACTCGGGCCCTGCGACTCAGGCTGGGCCAACGCCGCCGTGCGAACCGCATGGGGGCTCCGAGGGCTGCAGCTGGCGCTCGAGTCGTTGCGAATGCTCGCTCGGAGCCGCCGCCCCGGAGAATGACGAGCCACCCAGCTGCTCTGGATTCTCCGGAGGGCTTGCTGGTCTGCTTGTAATCGCGCTCGTGCGGATGGCAGACGGCGAGCGGCCAGGCGGGCACGTCCTTATCCCTGGTACGGCAGCGCTGTAGAGCCGACCAGCCAGCTTTTCCTGGCGACAAACAGCCGAGGCCCTCATTCTGCTGGCTGCTGGTCGTGGAGGGCTGGCGCAGCTGGGCGAGTATTACGCTGGCCCGATCTGCGTCTCTGTGTTGCCTTGGACGGGGTACCGAAGCAAAGCACAGTCCTCGGCGCCTCTCTTCCTCGTCCTGAGCTCTCCCGCTCGCGGCCTCGCGGCCTCACGGCCTCGCCCTCCAGTGTCCGCCTCACTGCCATTCCTCATTTCGCGACGTCCCCCAAGTGAGATCCAGCAACCCAGCAGCCATGACGAAGGACCGCTTCGTCGTGAACCCGTTCCCAGAGCTCGTTCTCACGCCCGAAGACCACGAGGAGCTCAAGCTGCTGGCCAACGGATGCATCCAGTCGCACCTGGAGCGCTACAACGAGTACGTGGGGGTGTACAACCGCCGCGTAGACGCTCAACACTGGAAGAAGATCAAAGAGCGCCAGAATATTGGCATGTACGTGGAGAAGCCTGGCGCATCGACGACCGCAAGTGAACTCACGGGCGGCGGCCTGCCCATGCTCCTGTGCGTGGGCCCCATGGTCGGGCACCTGGACGACCTCATGTTTGGCATCCTCAACCCAACCTTGGAGGCCATGCGCATCAAGGCGTCGTACCTGGACGATTTCAACGGTGCCGCTGTGCTCGGGCCGATCGTGCAGCCGTCGCTGGACCAACCGTTCCAGTCGCTGGTTGTCAAGTGGATGGAGGTCGCCATACCGTTCTCCTCCACGACGCTGACCAAGAACCGCGACTACGTCTACGTGGAAGCCACGGGCTTCGTGACGGCGGCGGATGGCGAGCGCCTCGCTTACCACGTGCTCCACTCCGTGAACTTTCCCACGACCCCCAGTCTCCCCAACCGTGTGCGCGCCCACATGTCTGCCGTTTGCTTCTGGCGCCAACAGAACAGCAACTCCATGGAGACGTTCGGCACATGCGTGATGGACCCGGCAGGCGACATGGTCAAGAGCCTCGCGGTGGCAGCCATGGGGAAGGCGTTCATGGCTGGCGTCAAGTACGTCTACTGCGGCCAGATGAAGAAGCTCTCGTGGATGCTGGAGAAGCGCTACGCCGAGGCCAAGGAGCACGGCACGCCCAACAAGGGCAACGAGTGTGTCACGTGCTCGGCGGTCATCAAGAGCCGTCGCCTGG
>JAADYK010001274.1:0-10103 GCA_023338225.1 Halophytophthora batemanensis | reverse complement strand
GGCCTTGGGGTGGTGAGTTCGGGTCATCTACTGCGCCGGACTTGGTGCAGTGTATATCCATCCCGCTGTGCATAGGTTGTTTCCGAAGGAAGAGAATGGAACAGCGTTTTATGGCTTCTGCTACTCGTGTCTTTTGGCTTGTTGCCGGTGCTAGTACGAGTAATCTGGCGCCAACTTTGCAGATGCTGGCTGATGTGCATCTAAGCGCAAAGCGTATGTGGGGAAGCTCACTGTCAGAGAACGAAGCGTGCCTGATCACCCGCACGCTACTTTGCGATACGTTGTCATGCTTTCCTGTCATCTACCGCCCCACTTGCGCATCAGAACCGTTGATACAGTTCATGCAAGTGACGACCGATTCTGTGTGCAGAGGTTTCTCTTGGCTGCTGCCTAGGCGAAGAGATGGCAGGCTTATCATGAGATTCAACAACCTCAGCGCCTCGGACGCGTACTCTATATCCCATCTCCAATCCAGGTGTGAAGCGATAAGATGCTGGTGTACGTGGACCTGGCCGGAGCCGTCGAGCGGATGCAGCGCCAAGTTCACAGGAACGCAGCTGTCTCGCGGTCTCGCCAACCAGCAAGCAGCATACGCGGCTCCTGTGAAGGCACCATTCAACGCTGTATGGTCGAAGTGTTCAGTCATACTTGTCGGATTGTCCTCACTATTGACGCACACGTCTGTAGAAGCAGGTAGCTCTTCTGTTGAGCCCCGAGGCAACTCGACAACCCATAGTCTTAGAGTCATCCAAAGAGCTCAGAGCTCCTCGAATGCGACCCCAGGTATAGCTTTTCGTGTATAAATACTGGCCTTTGACCCGTGCTCCCTGGCCCCTCGCATCAGATCGAGGAGGTTCCTTCGGCTCCTTGAATAGCGTCCAATCTCGCTCTACCTCGTGATTCTCCACGTGGCGAAAACGTGGCATTATTGAGGCAGTCGGCGTATTCCTGGCCACTTCAGCTTTTCCCGCCTCGCTCAAGCCCGCCCAAGCTGCGTCCTTCGCCTCGCTCTCTGCTCCGACCGACTCCGTGCGCTTTGCCATCTCGCATCGCCGAAAATGACACACCCGACGTTCCCTCTTCACGGCTATGAGCGCTTCTTCGCCATGGACCGCGACGCGAGCGCCAAGATGGCACACGTCTTGAGTCTGCATGGCGACGTGGCAACGCTGCAGCAGTATCTGCCCGAAGCTGTCTTGCAGACCTTCAACCGCCACCCCAAGATGCGCGTCGTGCTGCTGCCTGGCGTGTCCCCGCAGAAGGCCATGGTCTGTTCGCCACTTGTAGACATCTCGGAGCTCAAGTCGCTCTTCTCCCTGATCGAATGCTCTGCGTGTGTCGAGGATTCAGCCACCGACGCCAATGACTCCGAGTCTGAATCGCCGTCGCTTCTCGAGTCTCGGCAACCTTGGATGGCGCTCGTTCAATCCGAATGCGAGAAGCCACTGGACCGCGAGAAGGAATTCCCGTTCTATCTGCGCCTCTGGGTCGACAGCGCCTCGCCCAACGTCGCACAGCTTGTGTTGTTCGCGGATCAGTACATGTCCGACGCGGTTTCGGGTGCCGTGATCCTGCGTGAGACCCTGGAGACCGCTGTGCAACTCAGTACCGCTGTCACCGCCGTGGAGGGTGTCGAAATGGAGCCAAAAATGCCTCTGGTGCTGCGAGAGTCACTCTTTGAGGCCTCGCACTATGTGAGCTCGTGGATGAGTCTAGTTCACGGTGCCGTGTCCAAGTTCGTGATGCAGCCGCTGATCAACTTCGACACCGACGCTTTCCGTCCGCTGCTACCGGTGCAGACAGACAAACAGCGTGACTTTGTCGGCTCCCCGCCATCACCTCCCAACCCGAGTTTCGCGCTCTTTGCGCATGGATCTGAAGACAATATGTGCCGCGCCATAGCGCGTTGCCAAGCCGAAGGTGTGAGTCTCCAGGGCGCGCTGGTGGCTGTCACGACGATGGCCTTTGGTCTTGCTGCGAACGGTGGCACGCTACGCGACTGTGTGGGGCCACTACAGCTCCGAATGGATGTTGTAGCAGATATGCGGAAACAGGTATCGCCCAAACCCATGCGACTCCCATCGAGTGATTCGAACGAATCGCAGCTTTCAGATGAGCTGCAGGAGCACCACGAAGCATTGGTGGGGCTCTACTCGACGCCTGCGAACCTCGTCTTCACGAGCAGCGAGGGTGTGGACCCACACACGCTGTCGTTTTGGGACGTGGCACGCAAAGCTGACCATGAACGAGCCTGTGCGCTACTTAGTCACGAACTCAAGCTGCAGTCCGTGTTCGTGAACGAGACGCTGAACGCTGAGCGCAGTGGCAAGAACAAGCTGCGTGTGGCCAATTGCGCACTCAGTGACACGACGCTCTCGTACTTGGACTGCTCGCCGTCAGCATCAAACCGCAAGTCAGGCTGCGTCTTGCCGAGAAAGCTCAAGGTAGGCACTGCTGATGCTTCAGTGGTCGCGGAAGACCTGTATGTCTACGCGTCGCAGCCGTCACTGGGCTCTACCACCAAGCTCTACGTGACGGCACTGTCGCGCTTCGACTACACGCTTATGCACAAGCTGCAGCCCGAGATGGCGCCGCAGCTCCTGAACTGGATGGTACGCTGCACAGAGAGCATCGGCGACCTCCCCACGAATGAGACGCTGGCGCAAGCTGCCGAGCGCTTCGCGACCACCACTTCCAGTCTAGAGTTGGAGGCTCCTGTGGTCGTAGTCTCCGAGTCCGAGGTGAAGATGGACATCGAAGTGGATACCTCCCTCCCAGACGCCGATCAAGAGTTCAACGCAACTGAAGAAGACGTCGTCGTCATCTAAACTGCGTCGGAGCCAGTATTATCGCCTCCGTCTGGTGACTACCATACCAGACTACACATGAGCACGTTGGCACTCGCATCTACCTGTCAATACGCTCACCAGTAGCGACGCAATGCTTTGATAATGCTCTTGACCTTCATACATTCATATACATATTTGAGGCAAGTAGGAGCCACGTTACCCCTTCCGCTTGCTCTTGACCATGTCTTGAGTTGTGAATTCACCTCCTCACTCACACGAGACTCACAGAGTCGAAAGATGAGCTATGGTCACGTGCGGGACGCTGGCCAGAAAGGTCATACTGCTTGCAGGCACCAAAGAGCTGCGTGAGCGGCTTGCCACCCACACTGTCTCGCAGCTGCGGGTCGCTCATCACGTCGTCCACGAGGCTGTAAGCCTTGTGATCACCTCCCCAACTAATGAAGCGCGATTCAAAGGCGTCTAAAGGTACCGAGAGCAAGGGGAAGTCCGAGTACCATGACTCATAAGACGGCACGTAGCCGTTGAGCGTGGCCACCTGAGACGCTGGGATCTCGCTCATACGTGCGCGACCGCCCCAGAAGCCACTGCCCACGAGAGTACCCACCACATAGCGTCTGTAGGCGCGGTAGGCTGACTTGAGCAGTAGGAACCCCAATGTGATGCACGTGGTGATGAAGATAATCCAGACCAGCCACTCCATGAGCTCGGTCTGTTCTTCGGTCGGATACGATTCGCGCTGGAACGGGAAGATCACACGCAATGTGTACATGATACTCTGGTTCAGACGGGAACTGGAACTGCGTGCAGCTTCCAGTGCGCGTTGTGTGGGTTGGTCAAAGGGCCAGCCATTGTACCAGTGACCCATCATGACGAGCGATGCCAATGCCATGAGAAGCAGATGATACCGAGACGCACGCGCCAATAGACCGTTGTATCACGGTGGCGTTTTCCACTTGCGTAGTAGACAGTACTTGTCCACAGCGTAGTTTACCAGCATCGACAACGCAGTGATAACCATCCCCGTAGGCAGCAGCGACTTGAAGAAAAGCGCGATACCCACAGACCTGGTGATCTGCGTATAGCGCTCGGCCAGTTTCCAATACGCACCCGAGTAGTACGAGTTGAGTTTGCGCTGGGTCTTGGCCTTCGGGCCGTAGTAAAAGCGGTAAAACCGCTCGTATGGACTTACAAGCTGCAGCACCGGCGTTGTCACCAGGTTCGCAATCAGCAGCGCCTGGATCTGCAGCAAGTTCTCCTGCGACAGGATGTCCGTGAAGTCCATGAGCAGATACAGCACCACAGCGCCGTTGAAAGCGCGGAAGATCAGTAGTTTGTTGAGCGTCGAGAGCTGCTCCTGCTCCTTAGTCTGGTGTTGTTCCAGTCGGTCCACATAGCTCAGTAATTGGCACCCCATGATGTCCGTGACCGACAGCATGTAGGCCAAAAGATACAATCTTCCACGCCGTTTCTCCTCGTCAGCGTCTTCATCGCCCACGTAGTCGTCCTTAACCCAGCGCGCGAGGTAATACACGCCCACCATCATGGCTGCCACGATACTGAGACTTAGTGCCTGCTGCCAGACGCGCCGACGCCACATGACACCGGCGCTCTTCCACTGCACTGAAGTAGGCTCAACCGCCTGCTCCACTTGTAAGATGTTGCTGCCTCGGAAGCGCAGCTCGTCAGGCACGTTCGAGTGACTTGAGTCGAACTCCGTTGAGCACAACCCCACGCGCGTCTCGCGCAGACAGCGACGCTGGCCCTCCTCCGTCTCAAACATGACAAACACGGACCACACGCGGTAGCTGTCATGGTCCAGCATGTGCGCGATACGACGTCGAAGTCCGTCCAACTCGGCGTGCCAATATTCGAGATCGTAGGGTCCCAAGCCCAGCATCTGACGCATGCGACGCCAGCATGACCGCTTGGGAGGCGGCTTCGCAGGGTCAGCAGCATCTTGAAGAGCCCGCTGAACCACACCTGGGTCGGCTGACTCCATTTTCAGCATCTCTTCCATGTAGCGCTTGTGCGCTAAAGCCGACAACAGTCGGTGGTTGTTCACGCACACGGTCACGAACTTGACAGTGCCGAACTGCGAGAAGAAGCGCTCCCACTCGTCCGGCTCCCACGCATTGGCGTTCGGGTCCTTAATGACCACGGAGTAGTCGCTTGGTGTCTGCTCTTGCGCATCCAGATGCGCTTTCTGTCGGGTCTGTAGTATGCCAGCGACCAAGCAATAGATGGCTAGCACGCCCAGCCCCACCATGTCCACATGTAGTTGGGTCATGATGAGCGGACAATCGTTGACTGTCAGCGTCTCAGTAGTGTTGCCACTGCCGCTGCTACTGTTGCTAATATCCACCGTCTCTTGTGATACTCGTGTGCATGCCGCAGTACCCCAGATTCGGATGTCCAAGCCGCGATCCGCGAGTTCGCCCGAATACCCCTCGGACGAGAAGTAAGCGATGGTGGGCGCGGAGATCGCACCCAGCACCAAGAGCAGCAGCGCCAGCTCCAGCAACATGCGAAAGTAGAGTCCGATGCCAATGCCAAAGACCGAGAGGTCCTTGAGCGACGTGCGGCAGAGCGGGAAGAGCTCACTGCCCGTGGGGTCCTCGCCCATATCCACGAGGCGGAACTCCCCCGTCTCCTTGTAACGTATGCGGTGCGGTAGGATCACGTCGCGCAGCCACTGCTGGGCCACCGCCACGCTGGGGCCCGAACCGTCCACAGGCGTCATCGACAGCCGCGCTGCTGCCTTGGGCATGCGCGGATCGTCCATGGTGGTGCGCACGCAGGAAGGAAGGTGACGAAGATGTCGCTCTTGGCCAAATGACGGAGACTGGCTGAGTTCAAGAACTGTACCCAAGCGCTGGAACCCCCTCTCCAACCCGATCTGACCTGTCATTTCCAGGTAATCAGTATCTAGACCAATCACTAAGCCCTATTTACGGAATGTAGTTGATTTAATGCTTTTGAAGGCCTCTCCAAGCTGATCAACCCTGGATTTTTGCTGCGGGGTACGTATCAAATGTAACCCAGGTTGGATGGGTTGGTCCAGGTAGTAGTCTCCCTCCGCTCGCCCAGGGTGCCGCGGACCGACTGAAAACTTGCGTTGCGCTCGCAGCAATGCATGGCGCCAATGGTGCAATGGATGCACACGAGCCTCCCCACAGCACCTCTCTGCAACCAGTCGATATGGATCCGAAGTGAGTTCCATTGAAGTCGAGTTACTTCTGCCTCGAGCTTTGCATTGCCTGGTAGCCTCCACGCGCAAGCAGGGACAGACACCCATGACGAGGTGGACGTCTTTTTCCGCTGGCTTACCCCCCTCCACCTCAAACACCATGCGCTAACGATGCTACGGTCCACCAACTTGGTTTGTGGTGTCGTACTCGGCAATAGCGGCATTCAGCCATTCCTGGACAGCGTAGTTGGGAACTTGAAGTCACTCCGAGTCGAAGCTCATGCTGGCGGATCACGTCGTCTGAGTGACTCGCCCACAGGTACTGCAAGGAACCCAGATGGCCAGTTTGCATTGCTCTGTAGATCGCCCGTTGCCAGTTGCTTTCCAAGCGGTGCTCGCTCAGAAATGTGGCCATCGCTAAGTCTCCTCGCTTCTCAGCAATCACCCTTTCCAAGCGAGAGCAGATTTCTCTTCCTCACTGCTGCAGTCATTGAGTCGGATAAACAACCTTCTGTACGATTGGCGTGAAGGCACTGCACCATTTCCACGGTCTGCAGACTTTCGCAAAGCTACAGACGCACAAATCAATGGGCGACGCACGTGCAACCACTACGCGATCTCCGATTGGCCCAAGTCTGCTGCGTGCTCCGCGACTTGTAGCCAAAGCTGCAGGTTCAGGTTAAGCTGATCCAGCCACTGTGCCACACGCAGATCCCCCTTCTCAACTGCCGCAACAGCTGCAATGTCAAAACCGTTGTCTCTGTCTTGCTGGGACGTCACATGCGCTGGCAAGAACTCCAGTAAACGTAGTGAGCCGCGAGTTGCTGCCTTCTTGAGTCCTCAGAGCACAGAGTAGCCAATGGACGACAATACGGTCTGAACCAACTCTGTAGAACTTGCGATGGCGCTTCCGCTCCGGCCGCGCGCCACAGACGTGAGCACCGGTCTCTGCTGCTCGTCGTACAGCATCTTCGAGCGTGGAGAGTACATGCATCTCTGTCTTCCGCTTGGGCTTCTGCTGTAGCGCGGTTGGGACTGCCAACATTCGATCTTCGAACCCCACTTCACTTACTTTCACTCGAAAGCTCTAGTGGCATTTGAGAGAAGGCAGCGTCCTGATCCTAGAAGATATACCTGTTTTTTATTCGGGCTCATACATGTGAGAAAGCTCACAAGTAGCGAATAACCACGGGGTAGGCATCTCCGAGCACCCGAACTCGTGGAGCCTGAGTGAACAAGTGCTCGTTCTTCAGGTAGATGTTGCGTGCGGCGTTCACGTCGTGGTCGAGCGTCAGTCTGCAGTGCGAGCACGAGGAGACCTTCTCGCTAGCGATGCTGCGGTTGTTTCTCCCGTATCACGAGCAAATCTTCATTGCGTAGTGCTCTTCCCACTGAAACCACGACTTGTCCTTGATCCGCCTCAAGCGAGAGGAAGACCCATGGTTTTGAGCGGTCGGGATCCGTGCCTCCCTTGTGCGCTGACCGACTGACCACCTCCACCACGTTGGTCGACCTCCCGTCGAGAAAAGAACTTGGACAATGGACGAGGGAACGTACTGCGTGCTCTGTAGTAGACGACTGTCTTGAGTCTGAGGCAGGAAAGTAAAGACCGAGCATTCGAGACAGAGAGGGTGCTTCCTCGCCTGACACTAGCTAGAGATGCAGTAGGTCGGTTTTGGAATAGCGCTAGGACTGCGATCGTCCACGTTCGTTGCTGCCGTGCCGTCTTGCCGGGCTGTTGGCTGGACAGTGATTGGCGTGCCATCTCGCCCGTCCATTGGGATGAGATCACTATATCCATGACAGAATGGAGCGTAGGCTAGACTGGCGTTGATGTCAGTGGGTAATGGAGCATGAAGTGATGGCATCTCGAGGGAGATCAGTGGTAACTTGGTAACAGTCGAATACATACTGGGGGCAGGAAGAGAATCTGAAGCCATTGAACATTGACCCAATGCGCTGGAGTACCGGCTATTGATTGGCCAGTTTCGACCTGATTCAGCATCTAGCGTACCTTTTCAGCCAATCAAATGAGATACTTCTGTAATGCATGGGTTCAACTCAGCAAAGCAAGGTCTTCTCGGATGCCAGCAACGGACGCAGCGCGGCAGACGTCCAAAGCCAAGCCGAAGGAGAAGAGGCTCACTCATCACGACAAGAAGATGCCTCGCGACGAAGTGCGTCGGTTAGTATTCACATCGGTGACTGTGATGGCGCGAGACGGGAGCGGAAGTGTCGTCGCAGGCTGTCTCCATAGATGGTGCAGTTCATGCTCGCATCCATCGATTACTTTGTGCTCTGGGGGCTCTGGAAAGCGGCAGAGTCCGGTTCGCTGCATTTATCGGCGTTCATTGGGGAACAAATACTACCCCGGGACGAAATGAGCGGGAAGTTCGAAGCTGCGATGATAACGGCAGTGGAGGAGGGCAACCTGTCTATGGTGCAATGACTGTACCGATTCGACCCGAGCTCCCCGCCTGGGCCGCGCGTCTTGGCGTATTCGGCACAAGCAGGTCGTCTGGAGATCGACCAGTGGCTGCATGCGAATCATCAATTGGCCTGCACAACAGAAGTCTTGAGAATGGCTGCAAGTAGTCGCCATTTAGCCACGCTGGGGTGACTGCACCGGGAGTTCTCAGGTATCTATTTTCCATCATGGGCGATGACGTCCGCCGGATCGCATAGCCATCTCGATGTGGTACAGTGGCTGCATGCCAACCACTTGGTTGCTACCAATCTACCACTGAATTCTTACGAGATGCCATCACTTTTGTGGCATCTCTCAGAAGGAAATACTGAGAGGGCGATGAACCAAGCAGCACAAAATGGACACTTGGAAGTGGTGCAGTGGTTGCATGAAAACCGGACTGAGGGAGGCTGTAGCGACGATATCGTAAGAGCTGCGTTCCACGGAGGCCTGCCGATGCCCATGCTCTTGAGTGAGCACCGACCGGGTAGCGACTGGTTGCAGGAGGTGTGCATGGCGATGAGGAGGGGTCATCTGGATGTTGTGCAGTATCTCTGGGTGAATCGTCCGGCTGACGTGATCCATCCTGTTGAACTTCGGGTCAGAGCGATCTCGGGCCCCACTCACATTCTGGAATGGCAGAACGACGTTATTTGCGAGCACAGCGCCACGCAGCCCAGCTGATGGGGCTGCAATATGCCGGGCACACTGTGGGTGTTGAGGCGGAGAGTGGTGAGTGCGCTGCGATGAACGGTTATCGGCGGTAGGCCACCTACCCACCGTCGACACACACAAGTCGGTGTACTGTACTTGGTTGTAGATGCAAGGTTGGCAGGCAGTGCACGAGTCGAGTAGGAATGTAGTAAGGGAGCCTAGTAACTGGGCGAGAATGCATGTGACTGTGCATTCAGACCAACTCGTTGTGAGTGGCGGCCGGGGAGCGCTTCGTGTGCAGGCACTGCAGCATCACCCGTGACTGTGATCCCAATGGCAAACCTGTCGATCTGGTCAGCGGCTCAGCTGTGACTCCTTGTAGAGCCCCGGAGGGGGCCAAGCGCACTGCATTGCCGTCTCCAGGGTTCCCCAGCGCGCACCCTCGGCACGCAGCACCGGTATCGCCAGCGTGAATCTGGACTTCTTCTCTCCGTGGTGTCGGCCTCATGCAGTGGGTGACGTATTCGACCCCATGCACGGGATAATCTCAATCGGGTCTTGAAGTTGTATTCAAGAAATACTTCAATTCCCCGGATGCATTTACAGCCAATCAAACCGTGGGTTCAAGCCACCAGACCTTCCTTCCGAGGAACTGGTGAGCTTCTTCGACAAGCAAGCACAGTACAGCACAAGCAAGCTAAAGCCGAGGAGAAGCCCACTCGTCGCGACGCCAAGATGCCGCGCGACACGCAGCAGCGACCGGTGCTCACGTCCCTGGCTGTGGTAGTGCGCGACGGGAGTGGAAGCGTCATCGATGGGTGCCCAGAGGTGGTTCAGCTCGTGGCCGCGTTTATCGACTACTCTGTTCGCTGGGGACTCCACTTAGCGGTAGGCCACGGATCACTGCACCTGTTGGCGCTCATCGAGAGACGAGTGTCGTCCCAGGACGAGAGGAATGTGGAGTTCGAGGCTGCGATGGTGACAG
>JAADYK010001273.1:0-10118 GCA_023338225.1 Halophytophthora batemanensis | reverse complement strand
CTCCAAGCACATTTCGTGTTCTTTCAAAGCGCTGCACACTCGTGGTGTGGTGCTCCAGTAGCTCCTGCACCAGCGCTGGGCAAAGAGGTTGCCTTCCACCGGAACCACTTGCAGCGCCAGGCGGATGCGGTCGATGGCGTCTTCCACTACTCGATGGACGAGTGCTTTGATCTCTGATGTCACGTTTCGAAGATTCTCTTCGTCGTAGTACGGCGTGATACGGATGGGTTTGAAGATGTGTACAGCGTCTTGCAGCCTCCGTTCTTGCTCCACAGCCAGGAATGGGTGGCCCGCGTCATAGTGCTGGTGCCCGACGACGAGTGTGTGGTCCAAGGTGTCGTGGATACAGCCGTGAGCCCATTCTAACAGAAACACGAGCGACACCAGCGTCGTCGAGAAGCTTCGCATATTGGAGTCTAGTCTGTTTGCTCGTCTCGAGTCTTGAGCTGCTTCAGTGTCGACTCTCAGGTGTGGTGAATTGGGAAATGAGTCTTCTGCTTTGAAGCATCATGGCTTCGATTCACCGCTCGACCAGAGCGAGCTAGCGAGGCTTGGCGATGCAGTGGTCGCTATTTCCGCTCGTCGATGCATCAAAGCACCGAACCACACAGCTAAACTTGGGATGCGAGTCATCGCTCCAAGCTCTTCGTAGTATCAGTTGGCGCCAGTGAAGTGTTTGCGGCCAATTCGGGAGCGTGTGACACGGCACACGCTATTGCTGTCTGTGCCCACCAGATTGCCTCCATATGAAGCGAGGGCCGTCAATAGAAAGAAGCTGCTGGGAACGTCCCAGCACCTCCGTATCGGAATCGATCTCTGTCGCACCAAGCTCTCCATTGCAACTCGCCACTCAACGGCACGAACACGTGCAGCCTCCGTGCTGTCCCGAGGCGGAGCAGCACTTCGCGCCTGAAGCTGGCAAATGGTAAATCGGAGCTCCGCTCAAGTTGTGAGACTATTGTCTACGAGTAGGTGGTCTGCTGATCCTTTGCAGAGCTGCAGAACTGTAACGTCTTCCAGGTCTAGCGGCTCGCTGGGCAATAGGCTGCAGTCGTTGAACTTGCTGCGTTCTCTCCCAAGTTCTTCTATCGCTGACTCACGTGCTATTGCGATATTGCGAAATTGCAATATCTGCTGGGCATTCCCGCTTGTTGCAGCACTCCTTGCACTGCTGCTAGAGCCCCATAGCGAGCCGAGAACGACATGCAGGCTTCCTCGACAGCCCTTAGCAGGACGTCGGCTAGCAGCGCCACTCCTCGCTTCCCCTCTCTAGCGCAGCTCGAGGCGCTGGATGCCCGGCCCACCTGCCAACTCCCGGCTCTGGCTTTCGCCACTTTCGGCACAATACTATTGGCCAATTGCACTACTATCCCCGACCCAATCAACAATCGGTGCCATCTCCGCCACTCCGTCCGTCACCAACCACACAAACAGAGAAAGTGCCATTCAAATCGCGTTACTGCACGTGGAGCCCAAGAAGCAGCGCAGGCAGCACCTCGGAAGGGCATGGACGGCTGCGCGGCAACTTCTGCACGTCGACAGGCCGCGCACGCACCCGCAGCGCCTCCAGCACCTCGCTCAGTCTCCAGCACGTCGTCTCGCGCGTGTTCGGAGGCCTCGCTCACCCCTGAGAGCAGCGTCGAAGGCGAGGTTCGCAGCCACCAACTGGCGCTCGAGCTGGAAGAAGTGGACACCCAGGCGCTTCTCTCGGTGCTAGACTCGCCTGGTATCTCCCCAGGGCGTCCTGGCGCCTTCCTCTGCGATAGCGACGCGCAGTGCAAGCTGAAACTGGCCGCGCAGCGCGCGAAAGCCGACCGACGCCGCGCCAAGCATCGTCAGAGCGTCAAAGCCGAGTGGCAGACGTTGCGTAGTCAAGAAGCGGAGCTGACACGGCAGCTGGACGTGCTACGACGCTCCCGACTGGCTGCCAATGCCAACTACCGAGCGCAGATGACGGCGATGCAGTGGGAAGCTGTGGCGTTGCATCAAATGGACGCTCGACTGGTGTCTGAAGCCACTCAAAGGCGACTTCGTGTGGCTATCAACCGCCGGTCGATGCTGGTACGCAGGCTGCAAGAACTGTGTCGTCAACACCGCCGGACTCTGGAAGCAGCTGGTGGAACGGGTACGCTGAAGCTCAAGGTTCCCAAGGAGCTATTGAAGCCCATGGACAGTGCCGATGCCGTCATGTACGAAGGGTTCCAGCGCGAATTGGACTCGGTTCACGCACGCACTGACGCTGCGTTACAAGCTTGTGAAGCTAGCGACGCTGCCTCGGATTTCTACAAGCCGCAGATCAAGCAAGACGCTGCGGGAGACAAGTTCTTGGAGAGTACAGCTACGCTGGCCGTGCCGTTCGACTATAAACGCACAGCCCAGGTGCTGTGGAGCTGTTTCCGCCGGCTGCAACGCACTTCCGGCCGCAGTTTCGTGTTTGACGGCGTGACGGACCCGCTGAACACGACCGCAGTCAAGTTTGGCACGGACGTGTGCCCGTACTATGGAGATGGCGCCTCGGTTGGCTTGGATGTGGTGCTTCGTCGCTTCGTGGAGCCGCAGAGAACGGTTTTTGCGTGGCGAGCGACGACCCACGGCAAGGACGACTTCCCCGGACTATTGCTGGACGAGACAGGCTGGCTCGTCGTGCGACCAGATGCCTCCGGTAAAGCCACGATCGCACAGGTCTGCGTGCGCTACGTGCCCATTCGCATGAGTGGTGGCAATAAGGTGAACGTGGTGGGTGAGCCTGAGGCGGTTCGGTTCACCGAACTGGTACTACAAGCGTGTGAAGATACGCACCTGGAACTTGCACGAACGGTAGAGCACTTGATACTGGACGGCCGGTTCTTAAGGTAGCGCAATGCGGTGGCGAGCGTGGGATCGAACCCAGTCGACGGTTGCAGCGACGCATTGCGAGAAGTATTGGTGAGGCTTCGATGGTCGTCGCACAGGGCGTTTGGATGCAGGGAGCAGCTTCAAGCCGCATCTCGGCTTGGCTTTTTGTTCAAGGTCGCTGTTCTACAATAGCGATAATGGATTTGTACATTGGTTTCACGTCTTCCCAAGCTCTTCGAGTTTGTTCAGCCGTAGACTGACGCAGTTTCGCTAGCGAGCCAAGAATGACGACCGTCAAAGCACTGCTGCGAAGAAAAGTGGGCATCAAGCTCGCGAAACCCTCAGCCAGAACCACAATGCGCTGCGTCCTGCCGTGCTGAGCAGGTCGCGCAGGTCTTCATAGCGTCGGAGATAATCAACTGTTGGATGTCCGAAGAAAAGAGACGAGTGGTGATTGCGCTTGGCTACCGTTGGAGATACAACCCCTCCAGTAGCTTCCCAACTTCGTAGTCGACCTCCTGGCTCGAGTCCAGTACTAACGTCGTGAACTGCTCGACCTTGCGCTCAGTATCGCCGGCGTCAACTCCACTGAAGCACATTGGCACGTAGCGTACGCAGGTGTGCACTAGCGTGGCCGCGTCTTCAGTGCCAGTGGTGCACGCCATACTCCAGCCCGTTTCGTCCGACTGCAAGCCGGCGAGCTCTCCTTCGGCCTCTGAGAGATTGCGCCACACCAGAACGGCTCGCTCGGCCTCGACGTAGCGCCGTGCTACGAAGAACGACTGCAACATTATATCGGGCCCTGCGGTTCGACGGCATCGCACGCGAAACTTGATGGCCACCGTATTCTCGGGATCGCGAAGATCATCGTGCTGCTGTCGATCGAGCTGTCGATACGGCAAGAAGGCCAATCGCCACAGGAGTTCACTGGTTTGCTTCAGTCCCAAGGGAACCCGGATGACGTCTGCGTTCTCCATGTACTGGGTGTCACCGTCCAGTTTCCGACGGGGGTTGAAGACCTTGCACGTTGCTACTTCCGTCGGGCCACGAACTTGAAGAACCTCGTCGATGCGGTTGTAAGCCGCGTCCAGTTGCTCGATGTAGGCGTCAAAAAGCGTCAGGTCACTGGGTTCCAGGTGCGTCTGCCGTGCAGAGAGTGATGCCATGAGTGCTGAATCGGCCAAGTTCTCGCGCAGTAGTCGCTTGCGTATCTCGTGCTGGAGGCCGTTGATCAGTACGGCGTGGCTGTCAATCGCTGCTTGAAGCCTCATGTGCTGCCACTCAGCCGCCACTCGGCGCTCTTGCTGCCGCAGTGCGATTAGTTTCCATGCTGACAGCGTCCCAGAAGCTGCTGTCATTGACTTCCTCAGCGCGTTGAGCGCTGCAGTAAGCTCCGATTCTTGTCGACGCAAGGTCTGCCACTCGTTCTTCCGTCGCGTTCGGAACGCATTACGCCGCTCTGCTGCAGTTGCAGTTCTACCACGCGCGCAGTTACTGCACCTCAGACCACCAGAAGATCCCGACGATTTCTGTTCGCTGCAGGTACTTGAAGAGCGGACAGTGCGGCAACTTGGAGACGTGTCGGAGGCGTCCAGGAGACTCAGCAGCGCTTGCGTGTCAACCTCTTCCAGTTGCAGCGAGCGTGCTGGGGACTGGACGCTGTGGGCTGGCTCGGCCTCGTGCACACATATGCTGCTGCTGGAGACGGTGGCTTCTGCTGCAGGGCAGCGGGGCGGACGTGGCGACTGCGGCATGGACGTCGTGCCAGGAGGCTGCGTCGCCGAGGTGGTGGGCTCAATTGCACTGACTGCTTCATTTTGCGTGTCGCCTGTTTTCGTCCAATCACAGGACACCAAATGGACGAATCAGCGCGCAGGAACGTGAACGCGTACTTTCTCACCCTCCGGAATGATGGTCAATGCCAATCACCTTTCATTCGGAATTGGGCGGACAGATCGGACTTGGCGCGGCCACCATGACGGACGAGGACGCGCTGCTGGCGGAGGTGGCGAGCTTCCTGGGCGGCACGGAGCCCGACACGGACGTCCCAGAGCCTTTGCTCCATCCTGCAAGCTCGCTCGAGCTGGAGGAGGTGGACACCGAGGCGTTGCTCTCGTCCCTGGACTCGTCCACGGTCTCGTCGACCAGAGCGCTGCCTTCTCCCAAGGCTCCAAGAGCTGGCCTCGCCAAGAAGAAGAAAGCGGCCAGGCCACGCCGCCGGCCAAAGGATGACCTGGACTCTCTGCGCCTGCAGGAAATGCAGCTAGAAGCCGAGCTGGACGCGCTGAAGAAAGAGAAGGCAAACGCCCAGACGGCGGGGAGAGGTGCCGCAAATACTGATGGAAGTGGCGTGGCGCTGTCGGCGTGGCGACTCATCGCGATTCGGCAGAAGCAAGACCGTATCGAGGCTGAGACGCAGCAGAAGCGGCTACAGACCGCGATCAGCAGCCGCAAGGAGCTCATCCAGGACCTGGAGCGCGTCATGCGCAAGCGAGTGTACCGGGATCACCTTGGCTACGACAACGATCTTGGCGTCTTCTTCTCCGAGAAACGTGCTCGTCTTGGACCAGACGACACTACGCTCTTTGAGACGTACCTCCAAGAGCTGAATACCATGTACCACCGTACGGACGAAGTCTTCCGCGCGTGTGGCATGCCTGTGACGCTCGCCAAGAACAAGAGCTTCAACCCGCTGCACAAGCGCGACGGGGATACCGAATACTTTGAAGAGAAGGACGTGCTGCGCGTGCCTTTCGGGACCCAAGAGACCAGCGATGCCGTCTGGGAACTGCTGTCCTTCGCGCGACACCACTCCGATCGACAGCCGTACGACGGGCTTGGCGACCAAGAGAACACGGTCGCTATGAAGTTCCGTATGCATTGCCATCGGGAAGGCTGCGCGGGTATGACAGGCCTGGCACACTTTGTTGCGCGACGATATGTGGAGCCAAAGCGAACAGTGATAGTGTGGCGCTGTCTCATGGAAGCGGAAGGCGAACTGCGCGGTATGCACTCGGACGACACGGGCTGGGCCACCACGGAGCCGCTAGTCGACACACGCTCGAAATCAGGCTCGGACTCGAATGCGCCGTCCACGCTAATCAAGTTGTGTCTGCGGTTCGTGCCCATGCGCTTTGATGCGGGAAGAAGCCGGGGTGAAGACGATGGCGCGCGCAAGACGGAGAAGTTCCGAGCCATGCTGACCGACCTGTTTCAGATCATCGACGAGGAGATCACGGACAAGATGGCGAGCTTGCGCGTGGAAGACGGCTCGAGTACCGACTAGCGCATCCCGCTTTAGCTTTGTGTCGCTGTAAGTACATCATTCGAAGTGCATAGCTCAAGCATTCTAGCCAAAGCATGAGATGAAGTGTGATATGTGTATCCGTTCGTAGCGAGAAGGAGGAAAGAGACCCCAAGCTGCCAGCAAAGCGCAAGAAGCAAGCGCACACGGAGCACAAGGACCTGTGGCCGCGCCGCCAGCTCAACTGCTAGCGCCTCTGCTGTTCCACACAGCACATCGTATCGCTTGAAGGGCAGTACTGCGGATGGGTCTTTTACTGCGCCCGGAGCCGCAGGTTGCCTCATCCACTTCATCTTCCTCGCGCGTGCACTCGTGAACATATGCAGCTAGTGGGGTGATAGCAATTTGCTCACGAATGGCACACGAATTGAGCACCGACGAGTCATTCGAGAAGCGCTTTGCGTGCTGGTGGCGCTGGCATCCTGTCCAGGCTTCGCGTTGGCTGAGAACCCGTACTCCTGGGGCGAGCTTTGGGCTGAATTCTCGGGGAGGTCGAGACGGCTTTCCGTCGATTGGAACCTTGAAAGGCGAAGTGCAGCGTGCACCACCACCATGATACTTGTGGAACCTGGACGACTGGACCATCCGGTTGCAGCCCATTATAGCGCAAGGTCTCTCACCACCGTGCTTCGTGCACATGGCACCAACTCTTGCAAGACGACTGCAGCCATCGTGAGCGCTTGGCGAGGTGCTTCTTGGAGACCCTTGTGACCCACTCCACCCCACGGGCTAAGCATTTCGAGCTTGGGCAACGCTGCGGCTCCTTCTCAGTCGTGAGTCAGGGCCATACTGTCGAGGTCGGTCGGTCGGTCAGTCGGGCGAGCGTTGTCCAAGCGCGACAGGTTCGCGATTTCTGTGCGCTCCGCGATCGATTGTCGCTCTCTCTCCTCCCAGTTTCGGTTGAGGCCTACCTCGAAGCCCAGACCACGCAGCACGTTCCCGATGTGCCCGTCCATTTCGATGAACGTCATGCCGGGCAACACGGAGACAAGCGTGATGTTCTGAGCTTCCATCTCCATCGCGTTATACCCGTCGCACGCGCACATTGTAGCAGACTCGTCCAGCTGAGGACAGTAGAAGCAGCTCCAGTACAGATGTTGTGTTGTGTCCCCTGGAACTCGAACGAAAAGCGAAGCTCGGACAACAAAGCGTCCAGCTCGAAGTCGCTCTCCAGCACAGTGTTGAAGCGCTTCTCGAAGTCCATGAACAGCAGGAACGCCATCGTGACCTCGCCATCCCAGCAGGACCTCTGGCAGGCTTTGCATGGACTAGTGCCAGCCGCAGTGGGCTCCACCTCGTTGACGACGTAGTACCCAAGCGGACACAAGCAATGGACCTTGTCGCCGAGCTTGAGCCAGTCCGTGCTGACCAAGCGGATCCCGAGCTGCTGGCAGACGTCATGAGGAGATGGCTACACGCACAGCGTCACACCTACAGTGTCTCGGACACTGGTGTCAAGCAGTGCACGTAGACAAAAAAACCATCCCCTGAACTGTACTAGCATCACGTCACATGACCCGGCTTCTCCATTCACTCTAGACACGTAATGGAGGAGCACGACGCCGCGCGAGAGAGAGAACCCCAGGCGTCCATGGCGGCGCCTGCAGCCCGTGGGTCCACACGTGCTGCATCTAGCGCGTCCGGTGGTGCCATTCACGCCAACGAGAGCACTTTAGAACCAACAGGAGGGCCTCGAGACCCACCTCCAGACTTGCTGGAGCTGGAAGAGGTAGACGTGGACGTGCTCCTGTCCGCGCTCGAAAGCAGAGACAACGAGGCGTCACTGCCACAAGACAAACGCGAGCGTGAGCGCGTATTAGCAATGAGACGCCGCAACAGGTATCGCCAACGCGTACAGAACGAGCGCAAGCGGTTGCAGGCCCAAGAGGAAGAGCTCAGTGATGAGTTGGAGGAGCTCAAGCGTGCACGAGGTTTGGCTCAGAGCTCAGCCTTCAGCACGGCATTTTGGCAAGCCGCAGCGATACAGCAGCTGGCTTGCAGACACCTGGCTGAAGAGCAACAGCTCCAGCTACGCCAGGCTGTGGCGCGTCACGGCGCCGTGATTCAGAGACTGCGGGCTGTGCTACTTGACTACGAACGCACCAAGCGCAGCAACCTGGTGGATCAGGGAACAAAACACTCGGGCAGGGTCAACACAGTCATGCTCGAGGGCTTCCTGCAGGAACTGGGCGCATTGCACGCTCAAACGGACGCCGTGCTGTCGGCATGCGATCTGGGACACACCCCGACGCCACCATCGACTTACTACAAGCCACGCAAGCGGAGAGACGCTCAAGCTGGAGAATTCCTGGAGAGTACAGCCACGATCACGCTCCCCTTCGACTATCACCAGCTATCGTGGGTGGTGTGGGGCTGCTTGCGCCGTATTCAGCGTTTGCACGACTGCACGGCACGGCTGGATGGCGTGGAAGACGCCGAGAACACGCTGGCCGCCACCTTTGAGCTGGAAATGCGTCAGCACGAGGGTCCGAATGTGGCGCTGAGCTACGATGTGGTGGTACGTCGTTATGTGGAGTCCTCGCGCACAGTTTTCGTGTGGCGAGCGCTTACGGAAGGCAAGGACGAGTACGCAGGCTTCTATATCGATGAAACGGGCTGGTGCGTGCTCCAGCCGTCGACGGAGCCCGACTCTACGTTAGTACGAACAAGCATACGCAACGTGCCCACACATTTCCGCGGGAACGGAGAGTGGGCTACGAGATCAGGCCAAGGGAGTGAGGAGAGCGTCGTTGGAAGCTACTTCACAGAACTTGCGATCAAGGCCTGGGACGTCGCGATGCTGGAGCTCATGAACATGATGAAGAATGTGCTCCTGGACGAGGTGGAGGATGCTGATAGTGAGGTGATGGATGGCGAGCCGCAGTCCTGACAGCAAGCAGCTGTGCCAGCGACTGATCTGCTCTAGACTCGTATCCTCAACGCAGTAGCGTCTACACCAGAATCTTTCGAGCTTCTGGCGGCTCAAACGGAGCTCCTCGAGCTCACATAGGCTCGCAGTTTCTTTTGGTGGGAAATATGACCTGTATGAACTAGCATGGTGGCAGCGTAGCGCAAGTCCCCTCCCACTTCGTTGCTCTTTGGTTCGCAAGCGCATCGAGCTGCACGGTTGCCACTTCTGTGAAGGATGAAGAGCAGCGTGCTGAGCCAGGAACGTACCTCCCCATCTGTCGGGTGCGCATATCTGTCGGAGGCGATCTACTCTCCGTCCTACGTGCAGAGCCAAGCGCAATCCGGCAAGCACCAGGTGACTCCGAGGCGCCGAGGCCGCCGGGCTCCTGGTGCACTCACTTATCAAGTGCTCACAGAGAGCGAAGAAGGCGATTGCAGAGCTTGCGGACGGAGCACAACTCGCGAACGAACCGGGCCACTCCGTCCTAGACCTTCGATACGGCCATGAACCTGCTCGACGTCCTCCAGACTGCTTCAACGTCGAGAACACCTGAACCGTTCAAGGTTGCGCGAAGGTTGCGCGACGGTAGCTCACATTACCGCGGAATCGAAGCCCATCAGGAACTTCTTGTGCTACCACCGTTCTTCTTCGCCAGAAGACGAGATGGAGAAGCGCGGCGTCGAGGGCGACAGCGAGCCCCGGAGTCCGCTGGCGCCATCCGCGCTGCGCACAGCAACAGCTGCAGTCCATGGCGACTCCGACGATACCTTCCGTGGTCGCAGAACCGCTTCAGACCCCGCCGGAGGACCTCCAGCGCGCCACCAACGCTTGCTGGAGCTGGAGGAGGTAGACGTGGGCGTGTTGCTGTCCGCGCTGGAAAGCAGCTCGAGCGCCTCGAGGGAGAATGAGGAGCCACGGTCACTGGACAGGCGCGAGAGGGCGCGTGCTCTAACCGCACGACGCCGAACCAAGCACCGCCAACGCGTGCGAGAGGAGCGCAGTCAGCTGCAGCAGCAGGAACGTGCGTTATCCGCGAAGCTGTCGGCGCTGCAGCGCTCCCAGGACTCT
>JAADYK010001272.1:0-10121 GCA_023338225.1 Halophytophthora batemanensis | reverse complement strand
TCCCCGCCCCGCGGCTTCGAGGCCTCGCCTCGGCATCAGGCTCCACGCCCGGCATCCGCAGGGCCCTCGCGTGCGGGTACTTCGGGCTCCCAAGCCCGGCGTCCACGGGCCACTCGCCACGTAGGCATCGAGCGGAGCTCGGCATCAGGCTCCAGCCCGGCATCCGCTAGCTCCCGGCTAGCGGGTTGAGACGCCCACTGAGTCCACACTAGCGCCCCGCGCTGTCCTCGCATCTGCTTCACCCGCACGGCTGACATGCCATCGTCAGTGGCGTTTTGCGGTTACCATGCCCGTTCGGTGGGGCCCTTGTTACTCCTGTGCCTTTTGTCTTTATCTAAATATAAAACAATGAGTTGACAACATGGGAGAAAAGAAACCACGATTTTTGAACTTTGTGGATTGCACTGCTGAAAACATGCTATAAACGTAGTTTTGAGAAATTGCTGGATTAGCTTGATACTCCATTGTCTTCTTTCGTTTAATTAAAAGGGTCGGATCGAACAGTGGCTCCATTTACTCTGAAAGATGCACCTTAATCGCGCGGGAGGAGGACAGAGCCACATAAGGACTAGACAGATATCGAGTGAGCCGAAGGAGGGTTTCCTCTTATTGTAGAGTGTGCTTTTGAGCTCATATGCCGCGGCTTGTTGGTGTGGTAATCGCTGTGGTTAATGCAAACACTCATAAAATCAAAATGCATAAACATAGCATTTACAGTATGTTTAGGAAACTCTCTGGACATCGGCATGAGTGCTGCAATGAGTTCATCAACAGCACGTATGGTTCTTGTCCTCTGAATCGGTTACACGGGATTTAAGAGTCCGACATGTAGTACGTTCATGTCCAAGCTGACAGTGGCTTGGCGATGAACCTTCCCGTCACTACGACTACCCGCTCAAAGTTGTTGTCATAGTGGCAGCAGTCATCATCGCTTGACACTCGAGGTCGAAGCCGTTACTTGGTGCTTGTCGCCGCTATCACTTGCCCTTTTTGTTTGATATTTCACTTGTTGTTAGTGATTATAGTGTTTACCATACTGCGTGCTTTAACGAAAGAAGCGAAAGTGTAGTTGCTGTTAGCAACATGACTGTGTAGAATCTGCATATGAACCACCAAGTGTCGGTTTTAACAAGGACGAATTAAACCTGTTTGGGCTCCCAGTAGCCTTCGTCTATCTCCCAGAATAAAATCCTTTTCATATCTCAGTTTGGCGATGATGGGATTTGCTGAGCAGAATCGTGAAGTACCTACTTTGGTTGGCGATATGGTGTACTTCGTCGACAGGGCTTGGCCGGGCAATGGCGACACAACCAAGTGACCAGCACCTTCTCTGGTTGCGGTTTTTGCAACCTTATCGTGCATTTTTCTTTCCAGAACAACACCGGGAGTTATCTCACCTTTGAGATTCACACTCATTTTGTTCTTCTTTTGGCAAATACGAACAAAGTTATCATGCAATTTGCCTTGCGGAATCCGGTTCTATTGTATAGGTAGTTCCCGCCTACCGCGAGACCTGTCCAATCCACTCAGCCAGCGTGATTTTCTGTCGTGAAAACAAAACACGCGGAAGAAAGTCTGGTTAGTTCCAAATGACACCACTTATCGCTTTTAGCTCCATATTTTTTGTTTTGGTATATGTGATTCAAGATAAAGTGCGTTTTAACATCAGGTATAGACAGACCAGGATGCGTAGCTACAGGTTTTGTCCGCCCCAAGCAGAGTGTAGCCCTACAGACGCAGCTATTGGGGCCCTTGGCCTGTTGAAGAAAAATGGCTCAATCAAAGAGCGGATGCCGTTCTGAAGCAAATGACCCTCTTTGAATAGATCTTCACGTCTAGAGCAAGATCCCACGCTTTTAACACCCAAATAGATGTGTGGAATCGCGCACGCAGAACTCGGCTACATTTGGCGGGCTACAAGTTGCACATCGGATTCCAGAACCACAGGCTACAACTCAAATTGTGGATAAGGCTGCTTTTCTCCCAAGTCTTTTACCAAGCCACCGGAAAATCATGCTTCTCGATGACGCGCGAAATAGACTTCAGACAATGCTAGCTAAGATTCCAGAGATCAGTTTATGGTATTCCCCCGACAATCATTGTGCCAAAGAGCAACAGAGTACTATGCTTTCTGAACTATCTCTCCGAGGGTGACCTTGCAAGACCAGTGCAGAATGTAGCAGGGCTACACAGCACTTTAGCACAGAGGAAGTGTGCTTGGCGATCGAATGATCGCCTGCCCAATTTACTTGGGCGGGTTCCCGGTCTCAAAGGGAACAAGCTTGGTTTTCGGTAAAACGGAGACTGAACTATATTTAGGGGGCAGCGCTAAATAGCTTACCGTAACATATAGTTCCTAATGCGAATCCTACTATATACATGTAAACTACCTCTGTGTCTTGTAGGTTACCCAGGGCCCCCTGAATGGGTGGCCTTGCGGGTGTACCTGTCGTTATACTAGGCAGAACCTCCTAAGGTAGGAAGTTTTATACCGTCTTTGGTATGGTCGCACACTAGGAGGACCCGAGGACCCTCTCGGACTTAGTCCGGGACAGTTTGACCGTTGCCCCTTGTCCGGGTCAAAGGGGCGCTTATGGTCAAGCGCAGGTGTTATTCTCTTCACACCAGTCAGTGGTCGTAGCCACTGACGTGTAACGGGATGTGCCCCGTTACACAGAAGGTAAAAGTGGTCTCTGTTTCACCAAATACAGAATTAACATTTGCGACAGTGGACGCATGGCGATCGTATTTATGAAGAGAAATCACCTGATGCAAGAAGACTAGCCATCCAGTCCAGCAATGCGTGAGCTAAGTGCCGAGATGAAACAGTGAATTGTCAGTCAAATCTCTGATGATCCCCGACGCAAGTCACACGAACTGAGTGCTGTTATTACATACATGGTGACCAAAGGTGAAACGAGGTCACACAACATAATAGGCCTGTACCCAGTGTGGGGTACCCGGCATAATGCCCAGTTTCTGAGACCTGGTACGGTACACGCTGGATTTGTGTGGTACATGAATCTCGGGCTAGTTCCAATAATTCGAACTGGATTTGATTTTTAAAATGTATATTCAGGCGCTTAGCGTTTCTATTCGTATAAAGAGGAATCTTTCTACAAATCAGAAACCTGCATTTGACCAAACCCACAAGGATCATCGATTGGATCCCTTCCAGAACAGATATCTCTTTTAGGAGGTTGATGTAACCGGATCTCATCCAATTCAGTTTTCCTTTGACCAGAACCTTGGTAAGTCGCCTCCCCTTTCCTCCACAGTGCACACATGTGCGCTATGGAAACAGACTTGTCACCAAGCCTGTTTCAATCTGTGTCGGAGTCGTCTTGCCGCAAAATTCATGAGAAGCCGTTGCGAATGGATATGTCGCGAGGTTCTTCCACGAAACGGCTACCCAGCTCACTACTTCTCGTCGGCTAGGGGAGATCACGTCTGAGTCAGGAAATACAACCCAACAGCTGCCAAACTCTTTGCTAGCTCGCGACACCAGTAACTACAGAGTTTGTCCTTGAATAGTCGAATCCAGGTGACGTCAGTGAGTTGATAGATCGACGAATAGTTTACAAGAACCTTATGTAGATGTACTATGAGTGTTCGTGCATGTGCGACCACCTCAGCAGTCCAGTGAGCCAAAATAACGCTCCAAAAGAGTAGCATTGAGTGGCATGGGTGTAGTCGATCTCTGAAGTTGTTGTCCAGCCATGCTATGTACATGCTTGCGTTCCACCATCCCGTTGAGATTTTGTAGTTTTGTACGCCGCGTGTAGTTTGCAGTCCCTTAACTTCCTTCCAGAGGTGCTGTCCAAAGCCATGACACTGCTCTGTATTCTCCGTGTGTATCTTCGGGATTTTTTATGGTGCCGTGCTAAACACCAGAAACGGTGCCAGACCTTCGTAGAAAAGTTGCCCAGTAGCATGCAGGTGAGGCGCTCTTTGCCCTCGCCTGTAGATCGAATCCACACAGTCGATGCGCTATTCTTGTAGATCGTCGCTTTCGGTACGTACTCGAAGCAGGCTGGTGTTTGGTCAGGATTGTACACCAAGTCGACTTGCAGGCTGTCCACCGGTTCCTTGACCCCGCATTGAACTGCTTCACTACAACAGCGCTATCTACATGCGAAAACTGACCTAGCTTCGTATGTCCACGGAAGTGGAGACTGTGGCGGTTAAAAAATGTCCACCAGGTCCACGATGCTGTGAACTGCTTTGGAGTAAGTCCGACATCCTCTGTATACACCAGGACCTTTAAGGGAAACATGAGACTGGAGAATGGGGTAACAATGTCACGGTAGTCGTTAAGCTACACCACTAACTTCATCTCGACCTTGCTGGGAAGGACAGTCGTCGTTCTGGGTTGTCGTAATTTCTTTCTCTCTTTTCCCCCCTTCTGAACTCTTGCTGATGGCGTACAACATGCCTGCTCGATTCCCTTGCGGTTCGTTGTCCACAGGCACACCACCTTATGCTTGGTATCCCACGTCTTGCCTTCCATATGAGCGTAGAATCACCGCAGATACTGGGGATGTCGTTGGCCTCGAGGTGATGAAGTACACTTAGACGGGACTCGTACGTAGGCGTGGAGCTTTTGTCCTTTCGGGGAGTCCCTCCGCTATTTTCCCGCAAGGTATGGATGCCGTCCGCGAGCCATTGGTGATTGGGCGCAAAGCTGCAGAAAGAACCACGCGCTGAATTACAGCGATTGATTTTGAGCTAATTTTGGGGTGTCGGAAACAAGTTAAGTTCGTCGACCTTGCATACGTTCGATTTTGATTGGCTAACGGAATGTGTCGGAAACAAAGGAGGTCGGAAATGACTTGAGCAATACGGTAGACACTTCTGGGTCCGATTCTGCTGGTAGCACTTGGGTCTGCCAGTGGACCCTGCCACGCCGCAAGCTGTAGGAGATGTCCTGTCCTGCGCCAGCCTTCAGGGAAGACGTTGACTACATCGCACCAGTTTAGGACGGGTCAGAAACAACGCTGGTATCGTCACTGTAATCTTCGCTTAAATCATGGAGGCAAGATCCCAGCCGCGCTGCGCCACCTGAACCTACTTCCTCGCGTGCCGTTGAGCTACCTTCGGACTGCACTCGCAAAACCTTAGCACCAATGCTCTCATTCGGTTCTCTACGCATACAAACGTCCTGTAGTTGCAGCCATGTGGTAATTGATGCTGAAGTATCTGTCCCTCTAGCTCTAGCTTCTCGCTTTCTTGTCCTTGCGCGCACCGCACGCCATTCACTTCCGAAAGAGCATAAAAACAATCGAAGAACAGCGCTCGCTCGCAGCACGCTGTGCCTCACCAAACGTGAGCGAGTCGACGCTGTGTATGCGGGGCTGGAGCGGCGAGGTATTCGCCTGTTCTCTGCTAAATGGTGGTGACCCTCTGACCGTCTACCTACGATGCCCTCTTGGGCATCTGTGGCGCGGCCAAACCGCGGCGGTGGGCGACCGAAAGAGTCACTGCGCCGACTGCCGTCCCCCCAGTTGCTCGGCAGCAGAGCTGAAGATGATCTTTGCCCTTCGATACCTCTCCCGCCTCTCGTTCCCGAGCACCCGCGCACTCCTGCGGAGCAACCTCGAGCTGGGTGCCGTCGATCTGGCACTCTGTATCAGAGAAGGCAACATGACGTGTACGCGTCATTTATGCATGGGCACTACGGTCACTACACCCAGGCGACGAGATCGTCAGGCAGCTGCAAGAGCTGGCCATCCGAATCGCTGTGGCGGACTAGGAGGCAGTGGAGCGCACATTCAACCAAGAGCGGGCGGCAGTCGACAAATCGGTTGTATTTGCGGCCGGGGTGGGGCAGCCGACATCCCCCGTACGGTGGTGGCTCACTGACACGGTGGCACTCCACACGAAGCCAATGTCTACCTGTGCCTACTGCAGCGTGGCGGTGACCCATGAGCACGTCGGAGACGCGTTGAACCACCTGCTAGGGTGCACCGCGCTTGCGGGAGTTTCTGCTGCACTTGGTCCTAACCGCCACTCGTCCTGGCTTGTGGAGGCCAGAACTACCAAGAACAAAAGCGCAAGAGAGGAGAGGAGGCGACGCCAGCAACCGCGGTGCTGTGTTAGAGCTGCAAGTTGCAGCCTTGTGGTAGCTCTGTGAGCGGAGGAACTACTCCAGGAGGGCGGCGGTAACACACGCGCTCGAAACCACGCCGAAGGCCGTGACGCGCGATCCCATTAACTGCATGGTCCGCGGGCTCCAAGACCCCCTCCGCCCTAATCTGCAATGCTGCGGTGCGTATGATGCCAAGTGTGGTCGGCATCAACTGGGCTAGGCGCGAGACCCGAGGGCTTGGTCCGATTGTGTTGGTGTGGGTTGATCTGCTCCAGAAGCACGAATGGAGTCTGCGGGCGTGATGGTGATGACGTGGACGTGTTTCCAGTGTGTGATTTTGCACGCAACAATTGGGCAATTTCCCCCGCACGTGGTGGTCAAGGTGCAGCTCTACATGCTGCTCCTGGGTCGAGAGGTCACTGTGACGCTGCGGATTACTTTCTACTTTGAGGGGAGGCAGGTGACCAAGATGCAGTGCGACGGCGTGGACTTCCTGGATGCGTTTCTCCCGTTGGACAATGACTTTGTGTCTGCTGTCTTCATGGCCTCCGCTCTCTACATGGAGACCTCAGTCTGATCCGGGTTTCTTCTGGCCATTGCTGTGACTATCTCATGCAAGGTTAGCTGCGTGTCCTGCGATCTCTCGCTCAATCTCGATTCCTGGCTCATGTGTGCCAGTGTGCCAATTCGTGGCGATGCTTGACAGGTAGGTTGCTCTGTTGCTTGACTCCCTTTACTGTTGCCCGTCCTCTTAGTGATCATTCCCCGGCCGCAGTATGGCACTGGCTCACCGACGAGGCGGATCCGCAGCAACGTGTACCGCCGCTCCTGCTCTCCGGGAAAGGTGACGATGGCATGATTTCCGCACTTCTTCCTGCCTGTCTTTCGGTAAAGGCTGCAAACTGGAGACCAACGCACATTGCAAGCAGCTACGTCTTGGACTCGAACTACACGGAGACTAGCACTTCCGCTACGTGAAGCACTGGTTTCCGGTTCGACAGCAGTGGGAAGGATAGTTCTTGGCATGTTACTCTGTCACTAAGCTGGCGCATTCACTCACTGGCGCGAATAGTGCCTTCCTCGCTAAATGTTGGTCACTAGGCGATTGTTGACTTTACTCGTCCAGGAGGGTGTTTGATTGGACGTTGTTGTTCTCACGAGATGCGATTGGCTGGAAATAAAATGTGTCGGGCTACCACATCAGTTGCCAAGCACAGAGGGGGAAGGGGGGGCTAGTGAAATTCTGGCCGCCCCGCCCCGCCCCGCCCCGCAGCGCAGTTGGTTGTGCCATGGTTCGTAGCCCACTGCTTTACTTGATCTGACTATGCACTCATGTAACGATTTTCATTGGCTGAGACTTTTCTTGGGAAAGGGCTTTGCGCAAGAATTTCAGCAAATCCGTTCACCTGCTCATCTCTAGCGATAGGGGTAGGCCACAAACGTTTATTTGATTCTTAACACCTCGATGTCGTCAGACGTGGCGACATTTTGAATGACGGTGGGCCACGACCCGTCTTTGGCCCAGATCCATAACCAAACCAAGTGTCAGACTTGGGAGTGTGTCGTCGCGGGTTCTTTTCCGGCGGGTTTCGCAAACCCGCGTACTGGCTTTAAATCTCTCCGGAAGAAGTGGCTGCTGCGATGTCTATCTGGCAGCGAAGCTTCGAAAGCACTGGACGGCGCTTGGCACAGTGCACGTGCTCGCAGCACGGCAGCAGGCGGTTTCATCGGCCACAGGTGTCCTGGTGGCAAAGGCGGCACTTTTATTTTAACCGAGCTACATGGCGGCCTCGTCGCAGAACTCGCTACCACGGCGCACAGGAAACACAGGCATGCGCTCACATGTTATGGCGCGCTTGGGGTTATATAGGAGACGAGGAAAGCCCAGAAATCGCCTTCGCTGCTTATCCGGCCCTTGGACTACGTTGGACAGGTTTGCATTCGCTCGCTTGGTCAAGTGCTGGCGTCTTGGCACGCTCGTCGTGGAGACTGCAGAGGACTTGGAGCGTGTACGGCGGCCGCGCACAGTTGGCGTGGACAGACTTTCGGCGTCGACCATCTGCGGGGCGAGAAAGACAACGAGAAACCTTACTCAGGGAAATTTTGTGTGAGCCTAGCTAATACTAGTAGTAAGCCTGTCAGGGTGGGTTGAGTTGGTTCTTCATCTAGGAAAGCAGTCCCTGCTCCTATGTGCAACCGTTTGGTATAATAACTCGAACTCGCTCGTTTGAAATAAGTCGCGCAGAATATCTTTCTCTTGCTCGTGATTGGATCGTTTGCCATTGTAAGCGGGATTGTGGGAATGAGAGCGTTCTGTCGTCACCCTCGACCCCTCTTAAACTTCATGCTTGGCTATACAGATACGAATCGCAATCCAGAGAGATGAGAAAGGGAGAAACGAGGGCATGCGGTTTGGGGGGCGGAGATTGGGGAGTGTTCAATTCCAGGTGAAAACCTACTTATCAAAAATGCGTTTTGCAAGATAATGTGGTTTGGAAGGTGTTGGAGGGCAGCTGGGGTAAAATCTGGAAGAATGCGGGGAGAGAGGGTGCTCGCGGAGTTTCAGAAGCAAGGCGCGCTGACGCTGCGCTTTTCGCTATTTAGGGCCCGATTTAAGAGCAATTCAACCCTGGTTTGGACTCTGCCCAGTCGCCCACGACCCCGATTTATGTCCTGTCGGCCTGTCGGCCCGCCAGGTTTCGCATCAACCCGCCTTGATAATGCGCCAAGGTGGTGGTGGTGAGTGGCATCTCCAACTCGCCGACCGCGCCACTACATGCGACCAGGCAAAGCTGCGGATCTGCCAAGCCGACACGTACCACCAAAACAGTTCCATGCTTCTACTCGAGCCCGCAGCTGCTTGTCATAGATCACGTCGCCGTGCAACATCAAGAGAACTTGTATGTTGTAGCGGAACCGTATCATGTTGCGGTCCTTCCGCAAACGACTGCCCACCCTGCGCAACACAAGGCAAGCCACGCTTACCAGCCGTGCGTTTGGACCTGGCTTTGGCGCCTGTATTTCGGCAACGCAGTCATTTCACTCGGGCGCGCGTCAGAACAACCCGGCCGTGCGCTTTGACCTCGTTCCGGTTCTACCTCGGGCTGCCAGGTTGGCACGAAGCCCAGGGGCACCGCAGAACCCCCGCGGCAAGCAAAAGTAAGCACGCTGTGGATTAGAACGTATGTCTAGAACTGCTTAACTTTGTCTCGTTGCCTCTCACGGAGATACGCGCTGTCAATGCAGGACTAAGCTATCCAACCATGTTGCAGTATGCTTACGATTTTTAAGCGGCTTCGTCTGTGCAGTAGTCCGCGACCTGCCCTCCGGCCCGTAGAGCCCGGGCAAGGCCTGTCACCCGGACGCGCGGGTTTGCATCCGCATCGTTCGTCCTCGGTGCGGTTAGAGGCACCTCTTACGTTGTCTCCATCGGCTGACAATGAGCTCAAGCATTCTGCATACTAAACACTAGACACACAGGGCGTGAGGCGACTGGAGTCGGGCCAGACCCGAACCCGAAGCGCGCGCCGACCGTGATTTACTAAATTGGGCACCCCGCTTTAGGCCTCCGGCCGCCGCTTACAACCGCTAAGCGTGCGCTTCTTTTCGCTTTGCTAACCCCAGGTAGCAGCACCGTCGGGTTCGCCCCCCGAGCGACAGGGGCGCTCAGAACGGCGCAGAAACAGGCCGCCTACTCCCCCTAAACCAAGACCAAACCGAGGCCGCAAGCAAGCCCGAGAAGCTACGGAGGCGTTCGGGCTTCGCTGCGGCCAGCGCCACCCACAACCAAAAGCAGAGCCGCCCCTCAACGAGCACAGACGGCAGCACACAAGCTCGCAACAAGCACAGCAGCAGCCAGACAGCCAGCAGTTCTCCCTGTTCTCTAGTGTTCAAAACAACAGCCCGAGGACATGGCGAGACGTCAAGAAGATTTTGCGCGTCATGCGCGCGTCGCGTCGTCCACCCCCCAGGGTCCTGGCGGTGGAGGTGGGGTTACAACTAGCTCGCGTAGCTCGTCGGACGACTCGAGCGC
>JAADYK010001271.1:0-10121 GCA_023338225.1 Halophytophthora batemanensis | reverse complement strand
GGAGGCGCAGGAATAGGTCGGTAGTAGCTCGCAGAACTGGGAATGAATGGAATAGCGGCTATGCAAGAAACTAGCTACGAGAAAACCGGAGAAGCTCGGCTGCATCGCTAAGTGCAGCGGTGGCGGGAACGCGTCAACTCGGGGCTTCTTTGGTATCACGAGTAGCTGGTAGACTAGATCCCATCTTACCTGTGATCGGCCAATTCTGACCTCGATGTGGGTGAATCATCGAGGGCGAGGTGCAACAAAATGATGGCAACTCGTGGGAACTCAGTGGTAGATTGGGAACACCTTTCGGTTCATAGTTCACCCTGTTCTCTCCCTATTCGTAGACGTTTGCACCCAGACAGGCATAAACACAGAGCATAGAGCAGTTAGGCAGGCGGGTCATTGGGGAGACAGCTGTGAGCTGGTAGCCACCCATCAAGACTATGCCAAGGAGGACTGAGTCTGGCAGACTTAAGTCGACTCAGTGAGTTGTCGGCGACAACGAGTGAGCTGTCGTCGACAACCCAAGAGTACCAGCGAAGCTGCAGGCATGCAAGTACAACGCATGGGTGTCAGCGGCGCCAATGTAACCAGGAGGATGACGCTCAGTGAAGTGTGCGGGACCAGCGGGGACACAATCCTGCAAAGAGGAACACAGCACACATCAGGGAACCACAGGCGGTAGCAGAGCACTGAGCCAATCGATCCACAAGGTCCAGCGGATGTCGTGCACAAGAAAAGAGGGCTGAAGAGTGTGAGCGAGTAGTGAGCGGCGCGCCAGCGGTGTGCCCTGTGTATTGAGAGTGCATGTTGCTCTATCTAGCTGAATATGAATGCCTGAGTGGCGTGAGCGTGGCCCCAACTGCAATGAGAGTGCCTACTTTCCAATCTGGATCGCAGATCACAAGCGCCCTCACCGCCACCACGACCACCCTGTCGAGGCCCTTTGCCTGGCCCACACCGTATCGTCTTGCACATGAGAGTGCGGCAACCTGGCTCCAATACATCTGAGGAGCTCAAGTGTCCACCCTCCTGCGGCAGACACCGCTGATAAGCCAGTACAGCGGTAGTCGCCTTTGGGAAGTGCTTGATTCTGAAGTATTCAGGCAAGCAAGTCGATTCCAGCACGCTGTACACTTCAAAGGCAAAACGGGCCGGTTGCATTCACTGGCACATTCTCTATCTATCGCTATTGGAACCCCAGGCGAGGCCAACGCTGGCGTCTCCCACCCTACTCATCCTCCGCGTAGCGACTGCACTAACTCTCGTTCAGCACCGCCTGGAGGTCCAGGTGGCCGCCCTCCGCCGCGCGCGGAATCCACAGCTTCAACGAGCCGCCTCCCGTACCTGGGAGACCTAGGAAACCCGGGCGCCAGCGGTCCAGGTACAGCGTCTTGCCGCCCAGCTCTGCCACCGTCGATGTCCACATTACCGTCGCCTCAGCAGCCACATCCAGGTTAGCAATTTCGTTGCCGCCTGACATGATGTTCACGCTCACGTCCTCCGTGTCGACGCTCGTGAAGGCGATGCTCACGACTCCATCACCGGTTTTCGTCCAAGTGCCAGAGCTGGAATTAAAGGCATCACCCACAGTCGTCAGGGCTAGCGCCTCTGTGGCGGTGCCATCGTCAATTTCGCCGATCATCTCTGAAGGGCCACAAATGGGCTGCAGGTACTCGATCACCAAGCCGGCAATGCCCGTGGGGTCCCAAAGGGAAACGAAGATCAGTGCTTTGTCGGATGCTGCAAGCGCGAACTCCTCCGCCGACAGTGTCGAGCCGTTGTTGCTCGTGCCTGTCTCCACCAAGTCGTCCACGATCACACCGAACGTCTTGCGCAGCGTGTCACGCGTCTCGTACGCCGTTTCCTCGTCTGACTGCGCAACGAGTTCCTCCATGCAGTTGTTGGTCACGATGGGGATCTCGTTCAGCACCAGGTCCGAGTTGCTCATGGCCACGCGCATGTCGTCCTCCGAGATGCCCGGTGTCGCCTCACGCAGCTCCTCCACCTTTCTCCACGTCTTGTCCGTGAGAGCCTTCATGTTGTAGCCGCATGTAGAATTGGATGCCAGTGCTGACTTGAGATCCGTGATGTCGTCATCCTGCAACTCGTCAATAGTAGCTGTCAGGTTGTTGCTTGTCAGGACGCTCATGAACTTGTCCCAGTTCGACACGATCTCGTCGCTGTAAGTCATCACGTCCATCAGGGTTAACTCCGCAAGCACCAGCACCCTACTCGTGAAGTCGGCCTTAGCAGGTTGTTCCATACCCAGACACGTCATGATAGACACAGGCAAGTGCACCACTACGTTGTCTGTCTGGTACAGGAGAGCCAGAAGCTTGTCCTGCGACGTCTGCGGGTCGCTGGTCTTGATGTTTCGGATGTAACGGACGATATTCTTCATGACGCCCATCATACCGATTGCACACTTGACGCCAGTCTGAACGGCCTTTGCGGCTGCCGAGAACTTGCCGAACACACCCAGCGTGGCAGCGGTCAGTGCAGCGTTGGCGACAGCCGTGACCTTGTAAACGAGCTCGAGGCCACAGTCATCGCTCTGGCGGATACACTCCATCCCGCACTCCACCGGATACGCCAGCGGGCACTGTGCCCAGCACGTGCCGAGCGCAGGGTCGAAGCCTAGTGGGCACGTGTCCATGACGTGCGCCTCGCGGTAACACGCAGATACCGAGCCTGTGCCGAGGTTGGGCCCCACCCAGTTCGTGTACGTCGACTCCACCGTGCTTGTGTACGCGATCGTTGGATCGATGTTGATCGTGACGCTCGACGAGCCGGCCGACTCATCCATGCTGGCCGGCGCCACGGTGCCCGCGGGCTCTGCAGGCGAACTGCTCGCGGGGGCAGGTGTCGAGTATCCGGCAGCTGACGAGTCCAGAGAGGCCTCACTCCCCAGAGGCAATACATCTGTGTTGGGAGCCGTCGTGGCAGCGGCTGGAGACGACGACTTCACACTGCACTTATCGGATGTGGCCTCAACGGGGAGGTTCACGCTGGTACAAACCGCCAGGACTGCAACGAAGGCAGCCCACTTGACCATCTTGAACTCGTAGGGGTGTTTATGGCGTTGAGCAGGCTCGCGAGCTTGAGTGAGTGCGACGTTGCAAAAGGAAGAGTGAGACTTGGGGTTGACTGCTTGGTCTTCGACTGTCGCGTCGGTGCAGCAGTACTTGGTGCCAGGGCAACCTCCACCACGGGAGCGTCGCTACTTTGCCCAGGATCACTCCAGAGTTCAACGGGGGTGAAGCACACCGTGGGCGGGGAGGGTTGAAGGAAATCATGTTCGTCAATTCCGCTAAAGCAGTTGATTTGCATGGAAAGTCTCATACCGGGTTTCCTTTGTGGCAAAGGTATTTGTGCGCACCCTGACCTTACGCATGAACTCCTTCCTGCTTCCTTTTTCTGTGAGATTGGTTTGCAGCTCGAACTGGGCACTCCGAAGGCGGCATCCTTGTTGCTGAAAACCCCTCCAGTATATTGGGGGAAACGGAGTAGATCAAGAAATACAGCGCGAGCGCGACAGAGATACTGGCGAGAATGCAAAGGCCACGTCAACTTGGGTCGATATTAGCATTAATCACTGGAGAGGAACTCTTTCAGAAGGAATGGCAAGTTGAAGTGCGTTTCTCGAAAAAGCATGGGATGGGCTTAAAAATGCATAATCCAGGTCACCAGGGTTCCGAAACGTATTGGCATTTTCAAGCACTCACCAGGAGACGAGGGCCGAGTTGGCCAAGCTCCACGCACCGCTACGATTCATTTGCACTCTGGCACTTGCAGAACTTCGCTAGCGAGAAACTGCAGGGCAGTGTCATTCGCGCTTCGATGCAAATTGCGCTGCGTTGCTCCAAATGACAAAAAACAACCAAGTATGCAGGGCCAAATGCAGCCTTCAGCCGTTGATCCTGTAAAAATATGCATCGTCATCATGGAACCCACGGCCACGGAATCCAATCGCCAGTGAGACCATCTGTCCGCGGCCTGGTCTTGCTACGAAAGGACACCAACCGATCCCGGAAGCTGTCAATCTGTGGCTGCAACCTGTCGACGGGAACCATCCTGGCATGCTTGCGATAGCGTCCCCTTCCAACGTCAACATCAGAAGCAAATCCCCGAGCTACGCGGAAGCAACCATCCGGTGGAGAAGCCTTTTGTGCCTCCTCTGCAAAAGCCATCAAGTGATGTCCAGCTCCCTCCTTGCCTTCCCATCACGCTGTTCGCCGTCGCCGAACAAGCACAGGATCGCAGTGCCGCAGTGTGCAAGCACAAGTCTGGGCCCCCTTCCGGTGCTTGAACCACCGATGGCACCGGGGTTTTTGCGACCAACAAGCAATATCGTGGTTGGCTTGCCACCTTGGCTTGCATGGCGAGGCCCCCGTTACCAAACAGCACGAAGGCAAAATAACTCCTCTCGCGGCCAATGCTTGCTGCATGGCTCCTCAGTCGGGTCGTTGGAATCGCGGAGATCGTGTCGTGCTCTGTACCGGAACGTGATCGAACTTTGAGGTATCGCGAAGCGAACCATGGAATCGATCCAGGACGAACCAACGCCTGCGTGAAAATGGGTTGGCGGGGGCATCCATCTGCATCGGTCCCATCGGCACTAGGCGCTAGGCGCTAGTTGCTGGTGTCGTCGGACTGGTGGAGAAGCGATTTACTTCAGCAAGACATTCCAGATGGTGACTTCATGGTCGTCAAAATGACACACACAGCTGTTATTGGCCAATCACAGAGAGGATTACTTGATCTGAGGCCACGCACGCCTCGACGGGTCCATTCCGAAATCGTCGCCAGCATGCCGCCGGCGATCCGGGTGCTGTGCCTTCACGGCTGGCGCACGAGCGCGCGTATTCTGGAGCGGCAGACAGAGGCCCTGCGTGGTGCGTTCGGAGCGCGCGCCGAGCTGGTGTACGTGGATGCGCCTTTCCCTGCCTCGGGCCCAGCGCCCGAGATCGTGCGCTCCTTCTACGGCAAGAATGGGCCCTATTTCCAGTGGTGGGACGCCGTCAAGGTACGCCGCGAGGGCCAGGAGCACGCCAGCTACCGCTACGACGGCTTCGAGCACTCTCTGGACTATCTCGTGGGCCAGGTGCAGGCTCTGGGGCCCATCGACGCGCTGCTGGGCTTCTCGCAGGGCGCTGCGGTGGCGACGCTGCTCACGGCACACTACCGCGCCACATACGGCCACGTGCCCTGGAGGGCCTGCGTGCTGGTCAGCGGCTTCTACCCACGCTCGCCCGAGACGACGGATCTGCTGGACAGCGCATCCACCACCACCGCTGGTGGTATCGACCTGCCGTCCGTGCATGTGATCGGCAAGGCGGACGAACTGGCACCGAAGTCCGAGAAGCTGTACCGCAGCTTCGCGTCGGCGCGCCGCGTGCGCTTCGACCACGACGAAGGCCACAAGTTCCCGTCTCCGCTTAAATATGCGCAGTTGTATCAAGACCTGGCGAACGAAGTAGTGACTATGGTCGGCGGTAACAACTCGTATTTCTGACGTAAAGTGCTGCATTGCTGCAAGAGGGGATCCTCCGAATACACTTAAGCCGAGGATTTCGGTCAGCCTCCGAGATGCCAATGGTCAAGTGGATCTATGTGCTGCAGTCGTCCTGCAAACCAACAGACGGAAGCAGCTAGTACAGTCCCTGAAGCTCACGCAACGCCGCGAGGCTCTTGTCCGCAGCGTGCAGGTCCGTCTGCAGCTGAGTGAGGCGCTGGGTGTCCTGGGCCTTTACTGCTTCGGGCACCTTGGCAACGTAGTGTGCGCCCTGTCGGCGGCGCTGGAGCGCCTCAATGGCCTGAGCGCTCTTGCTTGCGCGTTTCTCTAGTCGTGCGATCTCCAGAGCCACGCGCTGCGTCGTCTCGGCGTCGTCCGGCACGGCCAGCGTCACTGTTGACGCCGTCAGAGTATGTAGAAACAAACAGTGAGCGTCTGAGTGGCCAGGGTCTCTACAAAGAGGGCAAGTGGTTGGGATCATGGACGAACCTCTGCACGAGTCTGAGACGGAGTGGGTGAGCACGTGGGCGGTTGAAGACGCATTGGTGGCGTCTCCAACGACCGAGATCTCTACATGAACGCGACACTGCGTCTCCAGATCGCGTTGGGCGTCTACGAGCTGCGAGCGCACGAGCGCGTCAGCGCAGACAATCTGGACGATGGTAGACTCTCTGTTCAGGAGCAATCATGAGCATTTGTACGCGAGACAGAAAGAGGGTTCGACAACTTAGTGGACGGGCCCATGTACAGCCAACAAACCAATGGATGCCGGTTGGATGGACGCACTCGTCGCCTGAGGAGCTGGCATTGGGTGCCAGGATTTTGACGGTGTGACGCAGCGATCGGATTCCGTGCACCACGTCCAGGACGAGCTGCAAGACAACACAAAGCACACAAGTCAAGCCTTTCGTGAGTCTTCTGGAGCGACCACAGCGGTCAGCGAGGACGCCATAGCCATAGCCAACTCACCGCCATTCTCTTTTCGGCCTCCTCATCCACCCAGCACTTCATCTCCGGCTCCTCCGGGTATGCAGCGCACAAGATGGAAGTCTCCGTCACGTCACCGCCAAGACTAGACACTGAGCGCAGCGGGTCAGCTTCACGGATGCGCTGCCAGAGCTCCTCCGTGACGAACGGCGTGAACGGATGCAGCAGACGCATGGAGTAGTCCAGACAACGGTGCAGCGTAGCCTGTGCGCTGCGTTGGCGCGCGGCGTCAGCCGTGGGGAGGCGGTTGCCATACAGCACCGGCTTGCTGAACTCAATGTAGACATCGCAGAGCTCCTGCACGAAGAAGCGCTGGATGGCCGCGACGCTGGACGCCAGCTGGTTCGACGCGATGCCACTGTTCACCTCCTTCACGACGGCGGCCTAGAACACAGACGTGAACGAACAATGAGTTTTCTTGTTTTCTTTCCAGTCGGGGTTGAATCGTTACGCGGGAAGACCATCATAGCGACAAACGTACCAGTCGACTGAGAATCCAGCGGTCTGCCAGCGTCATGTCATCACGCAGCAACGAGAGCTCTGCGTCCTTGATAAGGCCAGGCTCCTCCGACGTCTCTAACAGCGGCAACGAGAAGCGCACGGCGTTCCAGAGCTTGTTGCAGAAGTGGCGGTATGACACCACGCGCTGCACGTCCATATTGATCTGGCGCCCTTGCTGCAGATACGACGCTAGCGTGAAGCGCAGTGCGTCGGCGCCGCACGTGGGGATGCCCTGAGGGAACTCCTTCTTGAGCTCCTTCTCAGCCTTCTTGAGCTCGCGTGGGCCCACATTGCCACCCTAGTCCAAGACAAGCAAGTAAGTCAAAGACAACAGCAGAAAAGTGAGAAATCCGAAAGTAGCGAGTTGAAACGCGAACCGGAGGTGGACGTGGAAGTGGAAGTGGTTCTTTACCTGCAAGTCGGTCAGCAATTGGTCGAGACTAATGCCATTGATGACGTGCAGCGGGTCAATGACGTTCCCGAGGCTCTTGGACATCTTGCGGCCGGCTTTATCGCGCACCATCGGGTGAAGCAGCACTTTCTCGAAGGGCACACGGCCGGAGAACTATCGGCCACAGTCATCGTGAAGCCGATTACGAAACAACAAGCGAGAAAACAGCAGCACGTGAGCTAAATCACGTTGCAGCTCCCAGAGAATGTAATATCAGCCCCGACAGATAACCCCTTAGCATTGACGTACTTCTTCGCAGAGCATGGCCATCCGCGCCACCCAGAAGAAGAGAATGTCCGAGCCGGTCTCCATCACATCTAGCGGGTAACTCGCACTCAAATCCTGTGCTACAGCCTCGTCACCGCTCGTGTTGGGCCAGCCCTGCATCCATCCAACACCACAAACAAACACAAACCGAGGAGAGTTCAACAAACGCAGACTGGGTGAGCACTAAGCTTACTGCAAGAACCATGGACAAGCGGAGACGTACAAACGCCGAGAGCGGGAGAAGAGCCGAGCTGAACCATGTGTCGAGAACATCCATATCTTGCTCCAGGTCGTCGTCCTGCAACTTGCGTCCAAGCACTGCTTCCGCCTTGTGTTTGGCTTCTTGAAGCGAAGCCGCGACGAACCACTGGTCAGAGCCGGCGCCAACAACCCCTGGCTTAAGCTTGAAAGCTGGGATGCGGTGGCCCCACCAGAGCTGGCGACTCACACACCAATCCTGGATGTTGTCCAGAAAGAAGAACCACGTGTGCGCATGCGACTTTGGCTCGATACGCATACTGCCACTGCGTACATTGTCGGCTGCACGACGCGCCATGGCACCGCAGTCCACGTACCACTGCGGCATGAGCAGTGGCTCGATGACGTCGCCAGACCGCGAGCAGATCGACAAAGCAGTCGGATGGTCCAGCTTGTCCACATACAGCGCCTTGTCCTTGAGCGCCTGCACGACGCGCTCCCGGGCGTCGAAGCGGTCCATACCCACATATTCGTCGTCGATAGCGCCGCAGAGCTTGCCGTGTTTGTCCATGATCTCTATCTCCGGTAGGTCGTGGCGACGACCGCACTCAAAGTCCTTAGGGTCGTGCGCGGGCGTGACTTTGACGACACCCGTACCCAGCTCCATGTTGACCAGTACGGCATCCGTCACGATCGGGATCTCCTCTCCAGAGAACGGATGCACCACGCACTTGCCGTGAAACTTGGCATACCTGGGGTCTTCCGGGTGCACCGCGACCGCCACGTCGCCAAAGATGGTCTCTGGTCGCGTCGTATCCACCTCTAAGAACTCGCCTGAGCCGTCCGCTAGCACGTACCTAAACCGGTGCATGACACCAAATTCCACAGGCTTGGCGCGTCCAGGCAGCAGCTTTTTGGTGGCTTTCTCGAGCTGCTCGGTGTCCACTTCAATGTCTGAGATGGCGGTTTGCAACGTCGGACACCAGTTCACCATGCGCCGGCGGCGGTAGACGAGTCCACGTTCATGCAGCTTCACGAATGCGTCCACCACCGCACGCGAGCGTGTCTTATCCAGCGTGAAGTAGGGCTGGTCCTTCTTGACGATGGCGCCCAAGTGGTCGATCTGGTCCACGATGCGGCCGCCATACTGCTCGTTCCACTTCCAGACCTCGGCCACGAAGGCGTCGCGCCCAAGATCGTGGCGCGACAGCCCGCGCTCTTTCTGCAGCTTGCGTTCCACCACACTCTGTGTAGCGATACCTGCGTGGTCCAGTCCAGGCAGCCAGCGCACGTCAAAGCCGCGCATGCGGTGCCAGCGCGCGATGGTGTCCTGGATAGTGATGGTGAGCGCGTGGCCAATGTGCAGCGCACCCGTCACGTTGGGCGGCGGCAGGATCATACTGAATGTCTCCCTCTTGGCCGTCGCATTATCAGCACCCAACGCTTGCTGCCAGTATGTCTGCCAGCCTCGCTCCACGGTCGCCGGATCGTACGTGGGCGCCAATGGAGCGTCCTTGACGCGCGTGCGCAGCTCCTTCGAGAGCGGCACGGACGGCGAAGCCGCCAGCTGCAGCAGCGGCGTGGGGCGCAGGGCCGAAAAGCGGCGCAGAGGCGGAAGCAGGTGGAGACGCGTGGGCAGCGGCCGCGTCGCCGCCGCGCGCCAGTAGCGGCTTTGCCGCAGCATTGCAATGAGCTTTCGACTGCCAACTGATGCGCATCAACTGAGAGCCGCAGGTCGCCTACGGAGCGACACTGGGAAAATGTATGGGAAGAGGGATGGCCTCCTAGACTAGTCCGAATTCATGACGACAAGACACTAAATTCGGCCCTGTTGCAGCGTCCTCAGCGGGGCCACGGCGACAACTCGGTCTACGATATCCAAGCGCGCTTACTCCACCGTCTAGGGTGTTCCCAATCTACCACTGAGTTCCTACGAGTTGCCATCATTTTGTTGCAACTCGCCCTCGATTATTCACCCGCATCAAGGTCAGAATTGGCCGATCACAGGCAAGATGGGATCTAGTCTACCAGCTACTCGTGATACCAAAGAAGCCCCGAGTTGACGCGTTGCCGCCACCGCAGCACTTAGCGATGCAGCCGAGCTTCTCCGGTTTTCTCGTAGCTAGCTTCTTGCATAGCCGCTATTCCATTCATTCCCAGTTCTGCGAGCTACTGCCGACCTATTCCTGCGCCTCCACACCCAAGCACGCG
>JAADYK010001270.1:0-10122 GCA_023338225.1 Halophytophthora batemanensis | reverse complement strand
GCTCCGTCGTCGTCGTCGCCTCGGGGTCGATGGCGCCCAGCAGGCCGTCCAGGAGCTCGCGCGCGTCGTCGTCGTCCCCCAGGGCCGAGTGGAAGTCGTCCAGGTCGTCTGCGCCCGGGGGCGGGGCGCCCGCGCCGACTGAGGCCGTATCCATGTGCTGAAGCGCGGGCCTCGCGCGGCGGGGCGGGGCGGGGCCGGGGAGGCGGGCGCTGCGCGCGGAGGCAGCGGGCCCCCCCAAGGGGAGATGGCAGAAATTGGAGCCGGCCAGTGGCCTTCTCACGAGGGTTGGAGTAGTTTTCAACTAGCAATCACGACGTATCAGCAGAGCTTCACGCACTATCGTATTGCCCCAAGCACAAAGATGACACAAAATGGGACCACACCATCATACCTTATATGCACAAACGCTCCCATACGAACGACTTGCAATACACAGATTCCCACCAGCCTCCGATTTCGTTTGGACGCCTTCCGAACGTCGAAAACGCTTTCGACGTTTTGGTGGTGAGGGCTTTTGGACGCCCCCTTTGAGCGGCTCTGCGCTGCCAGCACCAGAAGCGAAAGAAGCGCCATGGACGGCCCTACGGGAACGGAGAAGATCGTGCTCACGACGGTGCGTGCCACGCCCTGCGCTCTACAGGGCCGCCGCCACCTGCTGCATGTGACGCTAACGTGCCTGCTGCTGCCCTTCCTGCTGTGCTCGTGCGTGTGCGCAGGCCACGGGCGCCTTTTTCGGCGCCGCCATGGGCTCCATCGAGTCCGTGTGGTCGATCCCCAAGCTTGGTACGTCGCACCGCACAATCGCCAGCGCGCCACTCTTGCTGGGCACACGCATGCACTTGACCGACTTGATGCTAACTCTAATGCGTCTCTCCTCCAGGCGCGAAGCTGCCAAAGCTGTCTGCGCAGTTGAAGCACCTCGGCACGCGCTCGGTACGTCCGACGTCCATGCGCCCTCCCCCTGCAACAAGACGCGCACTACCGCTGCTTCTCTTCTGCCATACTCACTCTCATGGCGTCATACCTACGTGCACAGCTTGTGTTCGCCGCCGTGGGCGCGCTCTACTCCACGGGCGAGTACGTGACGGGGGCCATCCGCCAGAAGGACGACTTTGTCAACGCGACTGTGGGCGGCCTCACGGCGGGCGTTGTGCCCGGCATCGTGAAGAGCAACATGCGCCTGGCTGCCGCCACCAGCCTCACGGCCGCCGTGGGCATGGGCGCCGCCACCTACTGGTATGTTCACCTTTTACGCCTGCCTTCCAACGCGCAGGTGCTGACGCACATGCTTTCATTTGAATAGGAAATCCACGCAGAACTCGCCGTTCGAGAAGTTCGTGGCCACGCGCCACTCGGACCGCACGTGAGCTGCGTCCGCATGGGTCTCCAGGCGCTTTCGCTCCAGCAGAATCCCTTCACACAGCAGCAACGAGATGACGTCTGGCGCCTGTGACGCCGGTAACAGGCCCTAATAACACTGCGAAGCACGAGCTGGCCCCGCTTTGTCCTGTGCTCTACGACGCAGGCATGTTCACACCACCGGCGAGAGGCTCGCGCAGTTGGAGCCGTAGAAGCCGCTGAAGCAGGTGCAGGTGCCGCTGCTGTAGTCGCAGACGCCGCGGTTCGCGCACTCCACGTGGCAGAGGTTGCCTGCTGCCCCCGTGCCGCCGCCGCCCTGTGCTGTCACTCCTTCGCAGTCGGTCTCATCTGCTGTGGTCACGGGGTCATCCCCCGACGGGCAGCGGCGTCGAGAGCAGTCCGCGCCGAACCATTCTCCAAGCTGGGACTCGCCTGCCGCGAGTCCTACAGCCCAGGACGAGTCGCACAGACAGCCGTACAGTCGATCTTGGTCCCATGTTGTCGCCGTCTCGTCGCCTTCGTACGTGGTGGCGGGGGAGAGCGGGAAAGCCGTGGCCACTGCTGCTAAAGCGCGCATGCTGAGGCATTGTCCGTGGCCGGAGCAGCTGTTGGGGCAAATGCTGCGCTGGCAGGCGCTGCCTTCGTAGCCGTAGTAGCACATGCAGGTGCCGCTGCTGCGCTCGCACACGCCGGCACTGGAGCACTCGGTCGGTGCGTGCGCGGTGGTGGCGCTGCTGGGGATGCCGCCCCAGGACGCGCCAGACGGACACGTGCGTTGCGAGCAGTCGGAGGCCTTGTAGTCGGCCACGTCCGTGGCGGCGCCATAACCCTCGAAGCAAGCGCACGTCTTGGTGCGTGCGTCGCAGCGCCCGTGGCCGTTGCAGTCCGCCAGCGCCGAGCACAGGTTCCCCGTGGGCACCCCCAGCTGCGCGTGCGCTGAGGACGCGCCCAGCCACACGACCGCGGTCACTCTCGGCACCACATGCAGCAACAGACGGCTAGCCATCACCTCCGCCGACAGCTTGGCGCGCAGAAGGAGACAGCCCCTCTCGGCTCTCGGTGGCGTGCCGACAAGAACGCGATTAGCAGCACCGGCAGCAGCAGCAGCAGCAAGAGCAGGAGATCTGCGCGCGCCACCCGCGCCGAGCTGGAGAGCTTTCCCCTTCCCAAAGGGCGCAAGTCTCCGCTTAAGTCCGACGCCTTCCTTTGGAGCCCGCATTTGGTTTCTTTCCCAAGTTGAAACGGACGCACGCGGTAGAGAGCAACTTCCGAGCGGCGGCTCGAAGCAGGACATAGGGAGGGAGAAGCCAAAGCGCGCGCGGCAACGAGGGTCTCTCGCCGTCACTGCATTCGCTGGGTGGCTGGGTGGCTGCGCCATCTGCTTTGCCGTCTGCATCCGGCGTGGTCTGTGCGCGCTTGCGGGCGCAGACGGAGACGGAGAAGCCGAACCGGTTGGGCGCGCTCTCTGCCTCGACCGACAAGCCTAGCGGCGCACTGCTACGCGACTCGTTGCGCTGCTCAGCGGAGAACGCGGAGATCCAGCGCGGCTTGCCGACAAGCGCTCATAAGAGAAGCGCGCTGGCGAGCACAACGGCCGTCGCTTGCCCCACAACGCGCTTGTCGAGCCGGACGCGTACGTGAACCACACCACAAGGGCGTTCTGCCACGTAGAGATGGCGGACGAGGCGGAGGCCGCGAGTCCTACGAGCCCTAGGAGCGCGACGCATGCGCCGCTACCACTGGACATCCCACCGCAGAGCAACATGAGCACGGAAGAAGTCCCTTCGCTCCCGTCGTCGCCCACCGCCTCCAGTGCCGACTCGCTACTGGAGCTGCCGTTCGTGACGCCCAGCTGCTCACTGGCGCTGCAATCCAAGCGCGTGTGGCTCGTACGCAATGCGCTGGTAGCTTCCAAGCTCGCCACCTGCAGTATCGGAGCGCTCATGCACGCCATTGACGAGCGTGCGGCCAGCGACAGCAGCACCGTGCAGCTGGAGAAGGACGAGTTCGTCGAAATGGTGCGAGAACTGCCGGATATCCGCACAGGAGAAGCCTTCAAGCCGCTGGAAGAGACGTTGGAGCGTATCTACCGCTCTTTTGAAGCCACGAACCGCACGGATCTGCACCAACTGGCCTCGGGCTGTCTGATCCTGTTGCCTGGCGAGACCAAGCACAAGGTGGAGATGGCGCTGCAGTTCAGTCTGTGTGGTTGTGGCGCCACGAACGATGACCCCATCACACTTTCAGTATTAGGCACAGCGTTGAGCTGCTTGCTTCTGTCTGTATCTGCCGTGTTCGACCTGCAATCGGCCACGGAAGACCAGTTACAATCCACTGCTTCTATCGTTACAACATGTGTGGAGGAGACTGCTGCGCGGTTGTTCTCAGCGCATTCACTGGGAAAGGAGGACACGGCCAGCTTCGAAGAGCACATTTGGCCTTGGATTGAAGCCAACAGCAGCACCCACAAGGCCGTGCCATGGATCAAACTGCTGGATCAGAAGAAGTGGCCGTCGCTCAAGAAGCTCACGCCAGCGTCGCCACGATCCGATACGTCTTCGACCAAGTGGGGCGTAGCAGAAGACGCTCCAGTGTCTACGGGGGAAAGCGATGAAGGCGACGAGGAGGAGGAGGAAGGCCCAGAAGCGCTGAGCTTCCGGTTCTCCAGTGTGGACGGAGGGGTGCTGACTATTGGCGAAGACCAAGCTGTCGATTTGTATGCGCTACTGACCCAGTCAGCCTTCACGCGCGTGTTTCCCCAGGCCATGTACGACACGTTCGTGCAGCACACGGGCGACGGATTACTGGAAGAAGAGACGTTCTTGCTGGCCATCGACGAGCTGCTGAGTATGACGGACAAGCCGCACTTGATGGAGGACAATGCCTTCCTGGAGAGCATGCTGGCCATCTTCCGGTCTTTCCTACCGGAGAAATGCCCCAAGGTGGACGCGTTCGAGATCGCTGCTGGCTTCAGTCTGCTCGCTTGGGGCTCCAAGAGCGACAAGCTGTCGTCAGCTTTCCACTACTTTGACGTGGACAGCAAGGGCTACTTGAACCGCCAGCAGCTCTGGCGCTTCCTGCGCTCTGTGCTCATCACGTTGCTGCACTTGTCACCGCCGAGCGAGGCCGTGTTGCAGCGCTACGGCTCGTTGGCGGATCTGGTGGACCAAGGCGAACAGGAAATCATGGAGAGCATCATGGAAGGTCTCGAAAGCGACGACGAAGGCATCGAAGAAGGAGATGAAGAGGAGGAGGAAGAAGGTGAGGAAGCCGAAGCTGACGCAGAAGCTGAAGGCGAAGAGAACACTGACGGAGAAGGAGAGGTGGATGACGACGGTGCTGATGGAGGTGAAGAAGACCACACGGACGAGATCGACGGTGATCGCGCGCGAACCAACTCGGACCTGCGGCTCGGGATCTACACGTTTGAAGACTTTGGACTCTGGTATAACGCCGGCGGGTACAAGGGTATGAGCTGGCTGGAGCTGCTGGATCTGCGCAAGTGGGTCTTTGTCTCGCCCGAGTTCAACCTGGACGGCTTGGACGTACAGCCCGTGGACCCCGTGGTGGCCAGCAACAACTACTATACGGCTAACAACATTCAAGTGGATATCGACGCCGTGGACCCGCCAGATGTCCAACTGGACCCGAAGCAGCAACCCTACTTCACGTTTGCGGACGTGATCGACGAAGAAGACGACGAAGACGATGAAGACGAAGTCTCACGGGGGAATCTGCGTGACAACCAGCGTGTCCCGATGTCCGCCACGTCCTTCGCGTCCTCTTCTACTGGGATCAATTCGCGCGCCAGCAGTGTGCCCACGACGCTGCCAGCAATCTGCCTCAAGAACGAGATCGTGCTGGAGTTTGAGTTGCCGTTTGACGCGGACGACGACGCTATCACTGAGCTGCCCCTGACGACTTTGAGCTTCGACAATGGGGATCTGATTCAGTACTTTGAGCTGCAGCGGGTGGTGAGACTCAACCATGTGCCGCTGCACCGAGTCTATGAGGTATTCGAGCCGTTCATGGAAGATCCGTCGTACTCGTGCATCGAGAAGAGTTCGTTCGACGCATGCGTGGCTCAGATCCTCCCACAGAACGTGGCTCCAAGCGTGGCGGCCGCTTTGGGTGGCGTGGGAAGCACTGCACGTATTCCTCCACGCACCATCGGACGTGGCAAAGACGCCAAGATGGTGGCAGACACGCTCAGTCGACTGTTCTTCGCTTTCAACCGCGGTGGAACGGGCAAGATCGACCTCGTGGAGTTCTTGTCGGCCTTCACGATCTTCTGCGCTGGTTCCAAGAGCGAGAAACTGGCGTTCGCGTACCGTCTGTTCGACGCGGATGGAGATGGCTGCCTCACACGTCGCGAGATGTGGAAGTACTTGCGCTCTTTCCTGACCATGCTGTTAGCCTTGGGGAACGGCTCAGAGCTGTCTGCTGAAGCCATCGCCAGTGTAGCTGATACCACCGCCATCGAGATTGCCGACTGCATCTTCAAAGACACCAACAAGACCTTCAGCACGCAGCAGATGATTCCTTCGTATCGTGATGCAAACGGCCAGCGCCACAGTCTGGACATGCCAATGTCCGTGGACGCGGGAGCGCACAACAAGAACTCGGGTCGTGGTCACGGCAGTTTGAGTCGCTACGAGCACCGCGGGTCTCTCCCGGAAGGCAACACGCTACGTCTGTCCGGCGAAGCGTCAAGTGCAGCGGGGGATGGCGCTGGCAACGCCTTCATTCGTGGCGGTGTCGTGTCCTTTGAGGAGTTTGCAGTCTGGTACTCACAGCACGGGTACACAATCATCGCGTGGATCGAGTTGCTAGACTCCAAGAAGTGGCCCGAGGTGAGTCGTTCAGTCACCGACGCCATCCTTCGCTACCTGAGTCGACAACAACGAGCACTGGAGAATGCCACGCTGATGGGATCTGAAGAGACCGGCTCAGGGTCCTCGAATGACACGGTGTCGTCCAATGGAAGCGCACACAACCACCGTGAGCGAAGCGAGTCGACGGAAGCAAGCTACGCTGACACGAACATGACGGCGCTGGACACTGGAGCCTTCCGTACCGCTGACCGTGGAGCTCTAGAGGCTGGGATGGACGCAGTGAGCGGCATTTCGCACCTGATTTCGTCACCGACGTCGTCGTCTGCGCCTACGAAGGACCTGTCGTCCGTGGCGCTCCAGTTCAAACTCACGAGCTACGACAACACGACACTACGCATCCGACTCAAGGACGTCGCTATCGTGTACACCATCTCGGAGCGCATGAACTTCAGTCGTATGACGTCCTCCGACCTCGTGCACCTGCTCAAGAAGTACGCGCACCACCGCTCTCTGACCAAGCCAGGTTACTTGCGTGCTATGCGGGACCTAGTTCCACGCGACGAGCTCTCGAACGAAGACCAGGAGTTCCTGTCCTTCCACTTGCTGCGCATTTTCACGCTCTTTGAGAGCGAAAGCGTGTTGCAGGAGGCTGGAGACAACGACGAGAGCGGCAGTAGCGACGATGACGCGAGCCAAGCCAGTGGGTTCACCAACGGCGTCGGGATGAACACTATTTCGGTTGCAACGCTACAGTTGGCTGCAGGAATGAGTGTCTTCTGCGGGACGACCAAGAGCGCCAAGCTGAGCGTGCTGTTCAAGCTGTTCGCTGCGCGTGGAGACGGCTACGTGTCCCGTCGCCACCTGTTCGAGATGCTCAAGTCCATTCTCGTGGTCCTCTTTGCCTTCTCCAGCTACAACGCCACGAAGGCCAATGACACCGGTTCCGTGAGCTCTTGGAGCACCAACTCCATTGCTGAGCGCGCTGCAGGTGCCGTGGTGTCCAAGCTCTTTTGCGAGGCCACGGTGAAGCGCACCGATTTCATCAACTTGGCCGAGTTCGCATCCTGGTACGCTGCAGGCGGTTACATGGACTGTCCGTGGCTGGAGCTGCTAGATTTGTCCAAATGGCCGGCCAAGGAGGCGTTTGAGGCCAGCAAGCGCGAGAAACCGCTGATCTACGCGTTTGACATGCTAGAAGAAGGCAACATCCTGCACTTTACAGAGAGTGACATATCGACGTACTTGTTCGTGCTGCGGTCGACAAAACTGGGCGAGCTGAGTGTGAGTAAAGTGTACGACGCACTTCTGGCGTACGCGACCCCGTCGGCTGAAGAAGCGCTCAAGATGTCCAAGGCAGCACAGGGAACGCAAAGCCGACGTGGCCAAGCATACTCGTACGCGGCGGTTGAGGAGGACGAAGGCGCGTACCTTGTGCTCACGCGTGCCAACTTTTACGAGTGTGTGCGCAGTCTCGTGTCCAAGGACGGCATGTCGGAGAAGGCGCAGCAGACGTCGTCCAAGCTGCTCTCCCGCCTCTTCAACGTGTTCGACCGCAAGCGCTGTGGCCGTGTGAATGCGCTCGAGTTGGCGTGCGGACTGAGCATCCTGGGCAAGGGTTCCAAGAGCCAGAAGTTGTCGCTAGCCTTCGACTTCATCACCAAGATGCGCCAGCAACGCCACAAGACACTCACTAGCTATGCGCCTGCACCACCCAGTACTGTGGCAGGAGGCAGTCTTCTAGGTGGAGGTTTTGGCACGCAGACAGGTGGTTTTGGGCTCGGTTTAGGCCTTGGACCAACGACCGGGGGCATTAACAGTAGCCACTTCTCCATGGGTGGCGCTGGTGTCTTTGGCTTTCCGAGTACACGCGGACTGGGTTCTATGGCTCCAGGTATGCGTGGAGCTGGAGCTCGTCAACCCCCACCGCCATCGGCTCAGGATCTTAATGCGCTGCCGCATTCCGTACTCTTCATCTACCTGCGGTCCTTCTTGCTGGCGCTCATGGCACTCAGCGACGGCACGTACCGTCTTGGGCTGGAGAAGATCTACGTGGAAGCCGATGACTTCATCGAAGAAGCAATGGGGGACCTCATGACGGACGTATCTGCCAATGGTGGCAGCAACACAGCGACTGGGAACGGTTTTGCTGGCTATGGCAGTGCGCGATCCCGTGCCCGAGTGACGTTCGAGCAGTTCGGGGAGTGGTACAACACAGGAGGGTACCAACTCATCTCGTGGGTGGAACTACTGGATGTGGGCAAGTGGCAGCAGCAGCAGGAGTTTCAGGAGCAATCCACGACTTTATCCGCTGCTGCGTCAGGCTTCACAGTGACGTCGAACTCCATGGCGGGCGGAATGCCTGCTGCTTCGTACCGCAGCAAACGTACAGCTCCCGTTATGGGTTCACAACGTCTCGGTCCCATGTCAACAGCACCTGTACCTGTGGAGCCCGTGCAGCCCATTGAGCATACGAAGCCTGTGACGCGTCGACGCCAGGTGCGTCAGAGCGACATTGTGTCCACGCTCTTCCCGGACGGATTGACTCCTGAAGACCTTGCGCAGCATGCGAAAGAGCACGCCAAGGACCGCGCAACCGCACGGGAGTCTCTGGGTGCGATCAGTCTGTGCTCGGACGGCCCCATCATGGTGTTTGCTATCGCTAAGGACGCTGCAGAGCTCCAGTTCTTCAACGAAGACATCAGCACGCTCAAGCTCTTCTTGCGTCAGACACGGCTACACAGTGTCACGTCCTGGGATCTCCAAGCCGCCATGCTGGAAGTGCTTCATCTTCCTGCAGCTACAGACAGCGGGAATGGCCATGTGGCTCATACCAAGCGCAGCAGCTTCGTTCGTGCGTTGCAGCACGTATGCGGTACTCTCCCACTCACACCGCCTTCCACTGGAGGTGAGGCCACCGGTTTCTTGAGTGACGAGGCCATGGAACTCGTGCATGCACTTTTGAAGGTGTTTGTCCGCGAACCAGGCTCGGACAACGAGGACGCTGAAGATGAAGACGAGGATGGCGAGCTGGACGACCCCATAGACGTTGGTGCAGCTGTCTGCGGTCTCCTGGTAGTGTGCGAAGGCTCAATGCTGGAGAAACTCGAGTGCTGTGCGACGCTTCTGGCTGATGAGAAGGACGACGAAGACTCAACGGAGATCGGACCGGATGGAGAAAAGAACGCGAGCCCCATGGTGCGACTAGAGACGCTCAAGGCCAGCCTCATGTGCTTTTTGATGGCTTTCTACGGCATGAGCAGTTCACTGAGCGCGGAGGTGGTGCGCTTTTCAGCGGAATTGGGCGCTGAGGCTGTGCTGCAGTCCTTTGACAGCGCACTGGACGAGGATGAAGACGCGGGCACAGTTGAAGAGAAGACAGAACTGGATCTGCAGAAGCGCGTGGCGTTGCGAGACTTCAGCGACTGGTTCAGTGACGCCGGATACCCGACGCACCCATGGCTGGAACTGTCGGAACTCAAGCACTGGCCCGCCGCCATCAACGTCTGCGGCAGCAATGGACTCACCAGCGAGCCAGACGACGACGCGTAGACTAGCTGCTACCATGATCTACGCGTCAAGACGAGCAGATGCCCATGCTCAGGTCTGGCACTGGAATCCTGGACTCTTTCAAGTCGAAAAGGCAAATATATAGGAAGCTTTATCCCGGAAGAACTGCATGTCACTGTTCTTGCCTTCCTTAGTTGACGCAGGACCCTCGGGTTGTGACGCCGCCGCGTCCCCGTGCAGCAGACATGCCATGCCGACTAGGATCACCGAGGCCCCGACGAACCAGCGCGTGGGGAGAAGTTCGCCGAAGCACACGTGGCCGCCAGCAGCGGACAGGGTGAAGTTGACGGCGCTGCTGGTGACGGTGGCCGTGAGCGAGTCCGTCTCGTGTAGGCCCTTCACGAAGAAGCTCAGCATGAGC
>JAADYK010001269.1:0-10128 GCA_023338225.1 Halophytophthora batemanensis | reverse complement strand
CCAAGTTGCTGTTCCGTGCCACACAGAACGTGCTGGGCGCCAGCCAGAGCAGCAGCAATACCTTCCACAAGCCTGAGCGCGCCGAGTCGTCCTCCGAGGTCTCGAGCGGCTTGGGCGTGGCTGTAGCCACTGTGCTGAGTGGTGTGAAGGGCTTCGACCTGACCAACGAAGTGTACGCGTCGTTCGCGGCTGACGTGGCGGCGCTGTACCAGCGTCTGGTGTCTGGCAAGCAGACGGCGCTGGAGACGCTGTCAGATGTGCTGCGCAACGCGGAGGCAAGCGAGTATCTGGGCTCGAAGGAGGAAGTGGCGGCGTTCGTGCGCGAGGCCGTGGCCACGGTGCAGGTGATCGACGTGCACACGCACCTGTTCCCTCCGAGCCACGGGAAGCTCATGCTGTGGGGCATCGACGAGCTGCTGACGTATCACTACCTGGTGGCGGAGTTCCTGCAGACGTCGGCCATGGAAGTGGAGGAGTTCAACACGTATCCGAAGGAGCAGCAGGCGCGTCTCATCTGGCAGCACCTGTTCATCGAGCGCTCGCCCATGTCGGAGGCGTGTCGTGGCGTGCTGACGACCCTGCAGCGTCTGGGTCTGGGCCATTTGGTTCAGAAGCGTGATCTGGCGGCCATCCAGACGTGGTTCAAGCAGCAGGACCCGGAGGAGTACGTGGACACGGTGTTCCGTCTGGCTGGACTCAAGTATGTGGTGATGACCAACATCCCGTTCGAGCCGGAGGAGGCGCGCCACTGGCTGGGAGATGCCAGTACGAACACGCCTCCGCCCGCATGGTCGCGCAAATACTTTCGCTCGGCCATGCGCGTGGATCAGATCCTGTTGGGCGACTGGGCGTCCATCGGTCCGACGCTGGACGTGCTGAAGCTGCCGCACACTCTGGCGGGCGTGCGCGAGCTACTGGAGAAGTGGATCGACATTATGGCGCCCGAGTACTTTATGGCGAGCGTGCCCATCTCGTTTGAGTACCCTGCGGACGACGCGGCGCCGACGGCAGCGGGTGAGCTTCCGAACGGTGCGGAGCTGCTACTGGAGGTGCTTCTGCCCTTGGCGGAGGCCAAGCAGCTGCCGATCGCGCTCAAGTTCGACAGTGTGCGACCCATCAACGCTCGACTGGGTGTGGCTGGCGACGGTGTGAAACCCAGCGACGTGGACATCCTCATCAAGTTGTGTCGGCGCTTCCCGAAGGTGAAGTTCCTGGCGACGTTCTTGTCGCGCGTGAACCAGCACGAGGTGACGGTGACGGCCAACAAGTTCCGCAACCTGCATCTGTACGGCTGCTGGTGGTACTGCAACAACCCGTCCATCGTGGACGAGCTGACACGCATGCGCATCGAGATCCTGGGCACGGCCTTCACGAGTCAGCACTCGGACGCGCGCGTACTGGACCAGCTGGTGTACAAGTGGAGCCACTCGCGTGAGGTCATCGGCGAGGTGCTGGTGGAGATGTACGACAAGATGTTCAGCACGGGCTGGAAGATCTCCAAGAGCGACGTGCAGCGCGACGTGGAGCGCTTGTTCGGCCAGAGCTACGAGGAGTTCATGGCCAAGTAGGTCGCGGAGGGAGAGCCGGAGAAGGCCAAGCGGGTCATATCGGCACTTCGTGCATCCAACGTGGACTCGATCAAGTGATTCGAGGAGATGCAGTGTGTCTCAAGGCGGCAATGGAGTGCGCGCGTGTCCGGAAGGACGGCTCTTGACCCGAAGTGGGAGAGGTGTGCTCCGAGTTGTGCTGATCCAGCTTTCTTCTCTTGGACCCAGCAGTGCGAGCAAATCGAGCTCTCAGACCCAACTGGTTACGACTGCTAGGCGCGGTGTCTCGCACAAATACATGTTCTCTCTGCAAACAATTTCGGTGCTGACGGGATGGCACTGCACGGGTGCAGCAGCATCGAGTTGTGGTGTTTCGCATCGCGTTCTATCTCATTTTGCGTTCTCGGTCTATCAGTTTGTCACTCGGTCGTGGTCATGCTGCAGTTCGTCTGCTCACTCCGTCTCGTGCTCCGCGAGAGAACGCCGACCGGATCCAAGTGCTCTCCCGTTCCAGTCGTGGTTTCGTCGTGTGTGTTGGTGCGGTGGCGGCACGTCCTCGCTTGTCTGTTTTAGACTGAGCCGCGATGGATGCCAACGGATTGGGAATCGTGGTCTCTTCGCAGCGCTGCAGATGACGGCGGTGGCATTCTTCGCTGTCCGTGGTCCGATGGTGTGGTTCTCTCTACGAACAGCCCAACATCGGCGGACAGCGCTTCGAGGCCGTCTCCACGAGGTCTCATTGCGCATTTTACCAGCCACCAAGTAAGCAACCGACAAGCGATCACACAACCCCACGAGCCAGTAGCAAGTTCGCCCCGAACAAGAGTCTTCCGTCCGAATCCTCCAGTGATCATGGCGATTTTCAAGCGTTGGGCGTTGGGCGTGGTCGCGTGTGCGATGGTGGCGGCGGCTCCGAACCTCGTTAAGGCCGACGACGCGACGCCCAAGCCGGAGGAAGAGGCCAAGCCGGTGGAGAGCAGCGAGACCAAAGCCTCGCCGCAGATGGAGGGTTACGACTCCTACGGCAATGGCTACGGCAGTGGCTACGGCTACGGAGGCGACTACTACTACGGCGGCTACCCGAGCTACGACTACGGCTATGGTGGCGGCTACGGCAGCTACTACCCTAGCAACGGCTACGGCTACAGCGGCTACGGAGGCGACTACTACTACGGCGGCTACCCAAGCTACGACTATGGTTACGGTGGTGGCTACCGTGGTGACTACGGCTACGGCTACGGCGGCGGCAAGAAGCCATGCTCTCGTGGCCACGGCAAGCACTACGGAGGGCGCGACTACGACAACAAGAAGCATGGTGGCCACAAGAAGTACGACTATGGCTACGACTATGGCTACGACTATGGCTACTGAGAGCGCTGGTGGCGACCTGAAGGACTCAGCAGCAGCTGCTCCAAGTCTCGCTGTCACCATATACCATGATGCCACTGTAGGGCGCTCTCTTGGTCGAAACAGCACGAAATGTAATGCGTTGATCGCTGGCTAGGTCTTTGTGTCGCCCTGTTGCTTCATCGTACTTGTACCTGCCGACATGGTGACCTCCGGGTCCTTCATGCAGTGCATGTCGACGGATTGCACCTCGTTGTCTATGATGAAGATTGTGCCACCGCGGAATGACTGCTCGGCGATGCTGCGTCGTATGTGCACACATCATGCAGTGTCGGCAGCCGCATCACGGGGCAGTTACGCTATCAAACGCATGGAACTTCCATGGCTGTGTAGTGAATAGTGCGTAGTGCGCTACACCTCGACCCTCCCAGAGCAAAGAGGCCCTCAGTGAAACCTGACAAGGCGTCTTGATGCCTATAGAAGCGAATGCTGTTGTTGAAGGTGGCTGATGGATTCCTCCGAGCTTTCAGTGCTTGCACATTTGCTTTCGCGAGCTGAGGAAGCGCCAGCACAGAAGCATCCGTTTTGGGCGGCGAACCGTTCAAGCATGCCATAAGCTCTGGGTGTATGCGCCAGTACCACCACCGACGCTGCACGTCGTGCGTGTCACGATGGTGCTGGCGCGATGAAGATTGGTCGAGACAAGCGTCCGCGAAGTGCAGTTCCTCCCCACGTAGCGCGTGTGTTGCTTTGGGTGTGCCGTGACGACCTTCCGAGAGCAGCGTTGGATACGGGACTATACCTTCTGGGTTCAAGAAGACTGCGTGGTCATGAAACGTAGAGACCCCGCAGGAGTAATGCAGAGCTTAAGGGTTATGGACTGTACCCGCCGAGCGCAATTTGCAGGGAGGGAAGAACACGAAGTGCTGAAGTTTACTATTGGTGCTGAGGGTACGAGTTCCTTCGGACACAAGGATTCGACGGAGATTTCGCACGGGCGCAAAGGAATTCGATCGTGGGTTATGGGTGCGCAGCATTGCTCACCGAATGACAGCCATTCCTCAATCTCCTCTCAAGACCTCAAGCGACCGGACACCAGAGCCATTTCTCCTCGACATCGGCAGCGTCGCCTTGAGATTGGAGTACACACTTGACTATGCTTCTCGACCTCGTCGTCCCTGGAGCTGACTCCGTCGTGGATGCCTTGGCGAAGATCCTGGCTCTCTGTGAGAAGATGCGCGAGGGCCAGGAGGCGTGCCAGCGGCTGCACGTCCGGCTTTCTGGCATTCTGTCCGAGATCAAGACGCTGGAGAGTCAAGGTCGGCTCCCACCCAGTGACTCTCTCGCCAAATACACGGCTGTGCTGTCCAAGTCACTACAGTTCCTGGCGCGCTATAGCGGGACAAAGTTGATTCTGCGACTGATCGAGCACAAAAGGATGATGGAGCTGCGGCGGATCCACGAAGACGTCGACTTGGTGCTCAAGGTGCTGCACTTGGCGACGACGGGCTCGATGATGGACTGGAAGCATCAGTGGGAGGCCGTCCGGCAAGAGCAGGAATAGGCCATGACCGCGATGATGACCAACGGCAGCGCTATCTTGTCCGAGGTGCAGAACATACGCGCGCAAATCTAGACCATCATGGTGCTCTAGTTCGAGATGAAGAAGAAGGGCATCCAGCAGACCAAAGAGAACATGGCCCTACTCAAGGGCGCCTTCACCACTGTCGTGAAAGCGTCCAAGACAAAGGTGAAGGAGCTGCAGCCCTGGTTTATGCCGTCCGACGACATCAAGTACGAGGCAGAGCCCTTCGACGGCGGTTCTTTCGGCTCGGTGCACCACGGCGTTTGGGGCACAGGAACGAAGGTGGTCGTCAAGTGCATCCCGTCTGATGATCTGGTGGTGGGTGAAAGCGCAAGCCAGAAGATCGTGGCCGAGATCGACATCTGGTACAGTTTCAACCATCCAAACGTGCTCAAGATCTTCGGAGCATCGCACGTGAGTTCGCCGGCATTCATCGTGTGTGAACACGCCACCAATGGCAACCTGAGTTCGTTCCTTGCCAAGTCTGCGGAGAACAAGCAGCGCATGTGGCGGCTTCTCTACCAGGCGGGGCTCGGACTGGAGCGCATCCGCAACAACCGCGTCGTGCACGGGAACCTTAAACTGAACAACATCCTCGTTGGGGCTGACGAGCAGGCGAAGGTGTCGGATTTTGGTTTGAGCACCGTCCGCACGTCTCTCTCCGTCTCCAAGACGTCGTCGGAGGGGGTGAAGGCAGCTGGAGCACTCCGCTGGAGCGCGCCAGCGTGCCCTAAGAAACGACCCACGTCCGCCTCCGATGCGTACTCCTTCGCCATGTGCATTATCGAGGCTGCACAGGGCGAGTCCCCGTTCGCTTATCCGGATGACTTCACCGTCTACTGCAATATCAAGAACGGCGACATCCCAGAGAAGCCCGACGAGTTGTCCAACGACGTGTGGGAGCTCGTGCTCTTGACACACCACAAGCGTATTTCGCTCCCAAAAGCGCTGGAGAAGTTGAAGGCGCTCGCGGAAGCGGAAGAGGCAACAGCGTGTGGTGCTGATGTCATCTGTTGCAGCGCATGCAGTTGCGTGCTTTCCAGCGATTTCCGATTCTGCTATTCCTGTGGAGCACGCCTCGAGAATTCAAATGCCACGACAACTCCTCCACTGGGGTCTACCACGCAGCATTATTCGCAGTACACGACCAATGCATGCTTGTCCAAGGCGTCGACATCACCGCCTGAAATCGAAGACCTCATTCAATTGCTGCGGATCGGAAGCGACCGTGAGAAGGAAGAAGCAGCCGAGGGGTTGCAGATTTTGTCTTGCATTGGCTGGAACGCGGTGGAGGTTGCGGGCGCAGGCGCCATCCCGCCGCTGGTGGAGCTTATACGAGGCGGCACTGACAGCCAGAAGGAATCCGCAGCTTGGACATGGAGAAATCTGTCTAGCAATCACGCTGGAAACGCAGCTAACATCGCGGTGGCGGGCGGCATCCCGCCACTGGTGGCTCTTGTACAAGATGGCACCGGTGACCAGAAGGAATCCGCAGCTGAGGTGTTGAAGGATCTAGCTTGTCTCGATGCGAACAAGGCGAAGATCGTAGACGCGGGAGGTTTCTCGGCACTGGCGACGCTAGTGCAAACCGGTACCTTTCGCCAAAAGAACCTAGCGGAGGATGCATTGAGAAACCTCAGGGGTTGAGCCGTGGGGCAACAGTACAGAGTGGAGCACAAGCTCTGGTGTCACTCCGTTACGAAGCCGTGCGCTGGAGCGTCAGGGACCCTAGTATCTGTCGACGCAGTGGTCTCCAGGTCCTTCAACGCAGTGCGTGTTGGTAGATTGTATCACTTCTTGATTTTCCTGGCTGCCACCTTGACCCCGGAACAACCAGCACCATGCTAGCGTGTGTCCGTGTCGTCTGCTTTCTCGATGAAGCCACAAACTGATCTCGTGCTCGAGACACAAGCTCACTGTACGGACGTTAGTCGACGTAAAGCTTTGAATGGGATAAAGAAGGCGTTGTGTAAAGCTGGCATGGGTTTCGTCGAGAACAGCGTCACTCCATCTGCGTCTCTCCAGTAGTGTCCACCGGCAGCTGTGACCAAAGCGCGAAACTCTGCAGGATGATGGAGGCTGCCACCGTCACGTTGAGCGAAGCTGTGCCGCCGCCGAACTGCGGAATGTACACGAAGTCGTCGCAGATGGCCACCTGCGCTTCGTTCATGCCGCTTCCCTGCACAAACACCCACGCACGAATGAAGAGTGTTCAATCAGCATTGTCGTGGCCATCATCTAGCGAAGCTGGTAACAGGACAATGGCTCACCTCGTTGCCCATGATGAAGGCTGTGTCCCCGTGGAAGGGTTGCTCAGTGATGCTACGCGCGTTCGCCATGATCTCCACACCCACGATGCGGATGCCACGCGCCTGGCAGTGTGCGCGTACGTCACGTAGTGTTGGCAGTCGTGTCACGGGGCAGCTCAGCGTGGCCAGGAAATCCGCCTGCTCCTCCAGATCGAACTTCTTCTGGCCAACCACCAGCACCTCGCGCACGCCGAAGGCTGAGGCACTCACCAGCATGTTCTTCAGGTTCTTGATCTTCTGCACATTGTTAACGATGAGGTAGCCATGCGACTGCACGGGCTTGGTCGCGGCGGCGGCGGCGGCGGCGGCGGCGCGAGCGTCGGCGGCGTTGGCAGTGGCCATGCTGGAGCTCATTGGCGTTCAGGCTGCGAGGTGTCAGTACATACAGTGGCTCCATCGATATGCCAAAACCGTATCATACGCGATTGCGTCATACGGCTCGCATCCTGATATTTGACATAACGGCACCCCCAAAGCCGTCACGGAGATTGATCCACTGCATGAACTCCACGTTCGGCAGAGGCACGCAGCCAGAGCGTGGAGCTGCATCTGCTCTGTAGAGCTGTGCGTCTATACATTTTGAGACTTGCCGCCCGCCTGCTCGACTTGGTGGTCTGCGGCGCCTGCTTGTCTGGAAGCTCAGCCCCTCTCGTCACTGAGATGGCTACACCCATCAAAATCCTGTCATATCCAACTGTCATAGCGGCGGTCCATACAAACACCAAGAGTACGAGTAAGAATCGGTCACCCCGAAAACTCAGATATGACCTAAAGGGCTCCGAGAGCCGCGACCCGACCTCGAGAGCTCTCGGCCAGATCTCAAGACGCCTCGCAGCCAGCAGCTCCATGCGCATGAGCTCCTGCTCCCGCTCACGCGCACAGGCAGACGGCGAGCTGGCTGGCGCGTGCGGCTCCACCTCGGCCTCCTCCGTCTCCAGTCCAACCAGCTCCCGTCGCAGCAGCACTGCCAGCAGTCGCCGTAGCAGCAGCGAGAGCTGCGTCGCAGCTGAAGACATCAAGCAGTCGCCAGCATCGCGTGCGGAGCGCAACAGCGCTAAGAAGCGCAAGTTCACGACGGCGAAAGGCGGTGCAAGCCGCGCGCGTGGCCTCTCGGTGGAGACGCCGGCGACACGCAAGCGACGCTCCATTCTGAACGAGGACGAGGACATGGAGAGTGTGTCAGGCTCGAGCAGCGGTGGAGAAGGCAGCACACGACTGCAAGTGGTGGCAGAAGTGTCTTCGAGTGGCCGGAAGGACCAGATCAGCATCGCTAATCTCATCAGCTCGCCGTCTACTACGGCCAACAGCGGCGATGAGAGCTACGCAGCGGCCACGACAGCCATGGCGGACGTGCAGATCAAGCCTGAAAAGCTGGAAATGGAGCTAGCACTCGAAGATGTGGACATGGACAAGAAGCCCGTGACGACGTCTACGTCCGCGTCCAACATCCCGGCGGCGTTCTTGGCCACGCAGGCCTTTGCATCGGCTCGAGACTTCTTTGTGTCGCCACAGCCATCACCCAACGCCACAGACAACGGTGATATGACTCCCGACAAGCCCCACGTGGTGTGCACGCTGTGCCAAGTGACCATGGGCAACCGTGTCTACAGTCTCAAGCGCCATCTTTTCCGTCACCACCCGCAGGTCTTCCGTGTTGCCAGCCCCGTGCTAAACCCCAAGAAGTTGGAGCCGTCACTAGACATGGAGCCTGCCATGAAGCTGGAGCCCGGTGTCACCAGCTCCCACATCAATAAACACAGTAGCGCAAGCGGTCAATGGATGGCTGTCCAGCTCAAGCACAAGCACGCAGCAAGCGCCTCGGCATCCAGTGCACAACTTGAAGGTCGTCGCAACGACGCCTTCGTGGACTGGCTGCGGTCGGACGTGATCCCCATGCGAGCCTTGCACAGCCCGCTCTTCCGAGATTTCCTGGCGCTTGTGAACCCACGCTTCAAGCTGCCACAGGTCATCGTGCAGCCTCAGCAGCTCCACAAGCTAGGAATGTCCTGCCCCGTTAGAGACGTGGCTATGGGCTCCAGCGTCTGCGAATCGGGCCCAGAAGGCACGGGAGACAACCATTTGCCTCGATTCATGAAAGCCGTGTGTCTACAGGGCAATGGGCTACCACCGCAGCTTGTGACGGACTTGGCGGTGCCCACGCCAGGGCCAAACGAGGCGCTTATCCAGGTTCTCCGTGCTGGCATCTGCGGCACGGATCTCCAGATGATGGCCAACTATAAACCCGGCTTCAAAGGCGCTCTTGGACATGAGTTCGTGGGCGTAGTGTGTCAATTGGGAGCTCTAGCGGCCGCTGATCCCCAGCAGTGTCGTCGCTGGCTTGGACGCCGCGTCGTGGGGGAGATCAATCTGCCGTGCGACGCGCCAGGCTGCGTTGTGTGCACTTGCGGTCGTAGCAAGAGCACCTCGCCTTCGGCTTGTACCAGCGACGTCGATGACAACCCACAGCTCAGTCGCGCCGAGATCCGACGGCGCAATCACTGCCCGAATCGCACGTGTCTGGGGATCGTGGGCAAGGACGGCGCCTTTGCCGAGTACGTGACGCTGCCGCTGGCCAATCTGCATGTGGTCCCGGCAGGTGTGGTTGATTCCCACGCAGTATTCGCTGAGCCCTTGGCGGCGGCTTGTCGTGTTCTGGAGCAGCAGGTCGTGGGGAAAGGCGACCACGTGCTGGTTCTAGGCGACGGCAAGCTGGGACTCATGGTAGCTGAGGTCTTGCACGCTGCTGGCGCTGCTGGCGCCGTGACGCTCGTGGGTCGCCACCAAGAGAAGTTGGCACTGGCGAAGCATTGCGTTACCAATAGCTACTGCTCGACACGAGAGGAGGACACCGCGGAGCTGGCTGAGCGTGTGCTGAAGGAGGTAGACGCGCCGTTCGACGTGTGTGTGGAGAGCACGGGGAGTCCGGCGGGGGTGGCGCTGGCGTTGCGATTACTACGCCGCGGAGGCACGTTGGTGATGAAGTCGACGTGTGCGGCGACACGCTCGCCGGTTGATCTGCGTGCTTTCCAGAGCAAGCGACTACATGTATTGGGCTCGCGCTGCGGACCGATTCCCTGGGCGTTGCGCCTACTGGCCGACAGGCGCGTGGACGTGCAGAAGTATATTCATGGCGTGTACCCGTTGGAGCGCGCCGATGTGGCGCTGGCGCATGCGGCGCGGCGCGGCGCGCTCAAGATCCAGCTCATTGTGCGCTAGACGACTGGCACCAGCCAAGCAGTACGAAGGATGTAGAAGGTGGTGGCGGGGCACATGGAGCAAGCCGGTCGCAAGGAGTGTAATCTATTGCCCGTTCAAGTTGGTGCTGGCGTTGGTGGCGTTG
>JAADYK010001268.1:0-10129 GCA_023338225.1 Halophytophthora batemanensis | reverse complement strand
CGATGGAACGCCGGGAGCCAGTGCTGCGTTACGAACACGAGGTATTCCAGACTCACGATGGCCGCAACCATGAGCACGGGGAGCGTCGACACGGCGCGGACGAGCGCACTGTGAACACACGGGCAAGGAGCGCACGAGTCACAGGTCGTGTCATGGAAAGCGCGGTAGCGACGCTAATATTGCACCACAGGACGCTACAGGCGGCGCCGCATGGAGCTAACTTGCATGCGCATGCGCGGAAGCAAGGCGGGGCGGTAGGGGGCTCCGCGGGGAGCACGTACTTGTCATGAACGCGCAGCATTCGCCCCGCTGCCGGCCGATCACTGCGGATTGCGACGCCTGGACGCTTCTTCTGCCACACGCGATCGTGGAATGTTCTCTTGCGCAGGGTTATGAAAGAGGCTAGGAAACCGTCCTGCCGTCCTCAATGGCACCAGCTCCTGCCAAGCGTACTGGAAAGAGCGAAGCGGTGGCAGGCTGGGCCGCCTGCAAGCACTGCGGGTGTGAGCCCGACGCTGGCAGCAAAAAACCCCGGCGGGCCCAGCAGCACCTCGACAATTGTGAGAGCTTCCTGGCGCTGCGAGGGGCTACCCGACTGAGCAACAGCACGCTGGGAAACTTCGACCGGAGACAGCGGCAGCAAGGCGTCTCTCTTGGTGGCACATTGTCCCGAGGTGCGCCACTCGCGAGCTGAAAAGCAGTATGCCTGTTGACCAGCGCGTAGGGGGGATATGGATCCTGGCTGCTCAAGACCACGAGTGCTCCGCTCGCTCTAGGCAGCTCAAGGACAGGTCGTGGCTCCAGAGTGAAGAGCACTACACGACGAAGACATGTTCGTGCTGCGGGAGAACCAACCGCGGCGCCACCGGCGAGAAGGTCTTCTCGTACTCGCACTGCAGCCTGACGCTCGACCACGATGTGAATACCGCTCGCAGCATCCACATGAAGAACGAATACCTGCTCACTCGGACTCCTGGAGTCCGGGTGCCCGGAGACGCCTATTCCGCGGCCGCTTCGCTCGCGCTGGCGACCGAAGTGTCTTTCTCTCTGGTACGAGACGCAATGGTCATGCACACGTGCAAGCTTGGTACAGCCGCGTTCGGCGCAGCGCCGGCCGCCACCGTGAACCTTATACAACCCTCGCGACTGGGCCTTGCGAGACTTGCGCAGTGCCAGCAACTTGCTCTTGCCAGCCATGGCGGACGAGGCTAGCTTGAGGAAAAGACGAAGGATTCTGGAGCGCGGCGTGCGCGGGGAGAAGAAAGCGAAAAGCTAGAGCTAGAGGGGCGAGCACTTCAGCATCAATGACCCCCACGACCGTCGTCACAGGGCTGCATGCGCAGACAACCGAGTGAGAAACGTCAGTGCTAAGATTTTTACGCGTGCAACCCAAAGGAGGCTCAACGCCGCGCGAGGACATTGGTTCAGGTGGCGCCGCGTGGCTGCGGTCTTGCCTCCATGATGCAGGCGGAGATTGTAGGAACGGCACCACCTAGAGCTCTGTTGCTTTTGACCTGTCGGATCGGGGTCTGGAGTCACAAGCCGCCACCGACGCAAGTTCACCGCCGACTCTCTCCGCCGCGGGGGCAGCACAGCCGCCACCAGCGCTGCTGCGATGTAGTCGAAGTCTTCCCTGAAGGCTGCGTCTCCTACGGCTTGCGGCGCGGCAGGGCGCACCGGCAGGCCCGAGCGCCAGCAGCAAAGTCGGACGTAGAAAGCGTCGATGTCCAGGACCGGGCGACGACTTTAGCATCGCGCCTTTGAACTTCACGGGGTGCCCGCAGTCTGCCCCGACAGGCCTTCGGATCCTAGTGCTGCTCGCCGCTGAAATGCCAAGTGATCATGAGGTCAGACTCGAGACCGTCTACCTCGGGATCGATGCGCAAGCGGCTTGGCTTGAACTCCTCGTCGGCGGGTTCTGTGAGCGCGAACTGGCACCCGCCTTCGCCCTCGCCCCTGCTTCGTCGGCAGTGCGGGCAACCGACCTCTTGGGGCGGCTTGCTCAATCCGGAGCCCGCGCGCGTCGAACGCAGCAGCAAGGTGCTCCATGGCCACGTCAGAGCACGGTGGGTAGCGAAGCTCCGACTCGAGGCGTCGGCGGCGAGGGAGCGTCCCACCAAAGCTTGCTTGAATCAAGTCAAGAAGGTCGTGTCGTGGAAAGGGGCAGATTCCAGCCACCGTTTTTTTCCACGCAACAGGACATGGTACCCTCCGAAGCAAGACAAGAAACGGTATGTCGTGCCAAGGACTGGCGTAATCAGTTTGTGAAACCTCTGGGAGCTCATCATTCCGTTCAAGGGGGGAGGAGCGGTTGATTTCGGAGCCCAGTCCATTTCCTAGCAGTACCTTCAGCTGCTTCTCAGCCACATCCTCCATATGATTGGACGCCTTCGTTAGCTTGAGCTCAGTGGGGGAGCGAGGGGGGAACGACAGACAGACGTCGGACGTTTCCAGAGCAAAGCCGGCGCTTTGCATAACGACGCGATCATCAAGCACGCGCCACCAGGAGCCACCAGGAGCCTGCTGCAAGCGCCAAAGCAAGCGCCAAAGCAAACGCTTGGCCCTCCTCCTGCCGGCGCCAACTGCCAAACGCGATGGGGAACGCGGTGACGCTGCACAGTGCGTGCGCGTACGGCGATCTGAGCGAGGTGCGTCGACTATTGAAGACGGCCACCTCCACGGAGCTGGAGACGGAGGATGAGAGCGGCAAGACACCGCTGCTGGTCGCGGTGGCCAGCGTTGGGCACCGTGTCGGGCAGGACGAAGACGACTTTGACCCGTTCGCCAGCTTGAGCGAGGATGAGCCGAGTGACAGCGAGGGACCCACGCCGGAGGGTGAAGCACAACTGGAAGAGCAGGGGGCGGCCGGACATGGAGCGGCCGAGGAAGTGACGGAGCTGGCGGACGACGCGGAATTGGAGCCGTTGTCCAAAGAGGCCGAGATCGTGCACTTGCTGCTGCAGAAGCATGTGAACGTGGACCACCGCGACGAGAACGGCTGGACGGCGCTGCACCACGCGTGCTTCGTGCAGAACGCCGTGACTGTTAATATGTTGATCCACGCCGGCGCACGCCCTATGCGCGAGAGCTTTGGGCTGCTACCACAGGACCTACTGCAGCGCAGCCACTTCTCGGAATGGATGACACAGGCGCAGGAGCTCAAGGACACGCTGGACCAAATCACAGCCAAAAGCGTCTACGCCATCAAGTTGCTGGCCTTCCGACCGTCGGGTATCGTGCAGCTGGATATGGGCGGCCAAGTGGAGAAAGGGTCACTCGTCACGCGTACGCACGCGTTGCATTCCTCGCGTATGGTCTGCTGTGCATGCTCGAGACTGACTGTGCTGTGTTCTTGTTCTTTGGCCAGTGGAATATGACGTGCCAGAGAACCACTCGGTGAAGGATTACATTCAAGTGTTGATCTCGGAGGAAGACTCGGCCGAGATTGAGACTGGGTCGTACCACTACGTACCCGCCGGTGCACACGGCCAACTGACTATCAGCACACAGGACATCCCGTCGTGTAGCACAGTGCGGTTCGTATACGTGAAGTGCGATATCAACACCATGTCGCGTCAGGTGGTGGCCAGTGGCTGCAACGCTGTGGTACAGGCTTCCGTGGGCGAGATTTTCCAGTACGAACTCTTCCTGTATGAACGAGTGGTGGAGGTGGAGAGTATCCCAGAGTTTGAGTTCGTGGATCAGCCGTTGATTGTACTCAAGCGCGTTGGGATCGTCGTGGGCGACGAGATCGACTGGTGTACCATCCGGCCGGATAATCACATCGTGGCGGTCAACGACATTCGCATCGACGCCATGGACTTTACGGAAGCGGTGCACGTGCTCCAGGAGAACAACGGGCGCAAGTGCACCAAGCTACTCATGCAGAACTACTCGGTACGTCGTGGTGTAGTATTGGTTCCAAGTGGTACAACTTTGATCGGCTTGTGTGTGTGTGGATCTGGAGGCTGAAGTAGATTGGTTGTGAATGGACAGGCTTGTGGCGACTTCATACCGGAGAAGATCTTGGGCGTAGGTGTCGTGGGCAAGTACGCGTCGCTGCATCCGTTGGAGAATGAACAGCAGGACACAGAGGAGGAGGCCGACCAGACAATCGAGCAGTGGGTGAGTGGTAGCAATAGCGGCGAAGGTGTCAACGACTCGGAGGTCTCTTCGGACCGAGTCACCACACTTGCAGTCGATCTGCCGGAGCTTGTGATTGCCTCAACTCCAACAGAGACGACGCCAGTGGAGCCAACGCCACAAGCGCCGTCGCCTGTGTCAGTGTCACCAGCAGAAGAGCGGCCAGTGGGCTCCAAGTTTGAGGTGTACAGCGCAGAAGACCCCGCCGCGGGGGACCGGGAAGAGAAGATCTCGGCCTCGTCCACGATTGAGACGGTGGTGCCGCTTCGGAACTCGCAGCAATTGGTACGCGGCGTGTTGTTACAGCGGTGTCTTCGTCGCCGTCGAGTAGACACTAGTGGGATGTGGAGCGGCTCACTTGTGTGTATGCGTTTGCATGTCTTGGTTTGTAGGTGGCACAGCTGCGGCATGGCATCTCTATCGGCCACACGAGCGGTTAAGGTGCTCTCTGGAACGCTGCAGCTACTGTCGACTCCGTACGCCAGTCGAGTCCGCGGGAATGCAGCAGCCAGAGCGCATGGATGCATTTTAGTGGGCAAGACAAGGCTAACCTAGCAGTCCAGCAGCAGCCTTTCGCGTTGGCAGCTTGCACACTGCCGCGCGCGCGCTCCACCATGTGCACGAATACAGACCAGAAGGTGATTTATTACAGGCTGTCATGGACAGAAGCTTCTCCAGCGAGCCGCTACCTAAGCAGCATGTCGAGCGAGTCTCGGAGACTTCCATGTTGGCTGTCAACGTCGTCTCACGTCTCTTTCCAGTGAGGTCCCACCGATCCCTTTTCCACCAATGAAATAACTCCTTGAAGGGTTTCCGCCAATGGCGAGGGGGGATTGGCGCGCTGACCGCGCTTTTATCGCCAGCACGGACTTTGTGGCCCGTGTTGGTCTTGGCTCAAGCAGCAAACCGCGAGAAGCCAAAGCAGGAAGAGAAGGTGCTCGTCACTCGACCGCCCTCCTGCAACGGCCGCTCTGCCCTGCTGCGTGCGCGTGCGGTTCTTCCTCCCCCCCTTGCTTCTTGCGGAGGTCCTGCTGGTCCCTTCTCCGCGGATCTCCGCTTCTCTCTTGCTGGGTGTGGGTCACAAGACCCCTCACTAGATCCGGATCAACCATGAGTTCGCGTAGCTGCTCGGTGTTGCTGGGACGGCGCACGGCGCTCTCCATGCAGCGCACACGGGCCTCCCCCTTCGCTGGCCGCAACAATGCAGCGACGCGCTGGGCGCACACAGAGCGCAGCGCTGCGCAGGAGTTCAAGGAACTAAACGGGAAGCTGCCTGAGCCGGAAAGCTCGCAGGAGACCAGCAGCGGTACCACGAAGCGGAGGCCCTCCAAGCGCTCCACAGAGCGTCGGAAGCGGCCCACAGCTGCTGCGCGCGCTGCAGCCGCCGCCAAGGCTGCAGCACCGTCTGTGACAGCCCAGGAGGAGAGCAAGCGACGGCCGCTGGTGTCAGCGTTCAAAGACGGCAAGCCGTGGCTCACGGTCATGGGGCTGGGTGGCGCCGGCAGCAACGCTGTGAACAACATGATCGCGTCGCAGCTGGAAGGTGTGGAGTTCATTGTGGCCAACACGGACTGCCAGGCGCTGGGGCGATCTCTGGCGCCGCACAAGATCACGCTGGGCAAGGACATCACGAAGGGACTGGGTGCCGGTTCCAAGCCAGAGTTGGGCAAACGCTCGGCCGAGCAGCAGCGCGGCGAGATCGAGAGCATGCTGCAAGACAGCAACATGCTGTTTATCACGGGTGGAATGGGCGGTGGCACGTGTACGGGCGCCGCTCCCGTGGTGGCAAGCGTGGCGCGAGAGCTGGGGATCCTGACTGTAGGTGTTGTGAGCACGCCTTTCAGGTCGGAAGGCCCCAATCGCACGCGACTGGCACACGCTGGCGTCAAGGAGCTGGCCAAGTACGTGGACACGCTCATTGTGGTGCCCAACCAGAACCTCTTGGCGCTGGCCGACAAGAGTACCACCATGCTGGAGGCCTTCCGTTACGCCGACGACGTGCTGCTGGAAGGCGTCAAGGGCGTCACGGACCTTATTGTGCGTCCAGGACTCATCAATCTCGACTTTGCCGACATCAAGACCATCCTGTCCAATGCGGGACGAGCGCTCATGGGCTCAGGCATCGCCAGTGGCGACCACCGCGCGCAGCAAGCGGCGGAGCAGGCGTTGGTGAACCCACTACTGGGTGATTTGCCTACGGAATCGGCGCACGGACTGCTGGTTACCATCCGTGGTGGTGAAGACATGACGCTGTTTGAAGTGGACCGTATCATGGAGATCATCCGCGGCCGCGTGCACGACGAGGCCAACATCATCTTCGGTACCTGCTACGATCAGTCACTGGAAGGCTCCGTGTACGTCTCTATCATCGTGAGTGGCATTCAGACCGACGTCATCTCGCCGCCCATTGGCGTGCGGACCTTCACGCCACTGCAGGACACGCAGAAGACCGGGGAGCAGGCTGTTAAGACGACGTCCAAGCGCGACGAGAGCCCGGAGAAGCCGCAGAAGGGCCTCTTTGGACGCTTCTTCTCGCTTTGAAGACAGCGTGAAGAAAGCGCCGGCTCGGGAGTAGATCGTACGTGGCAATGTGTGTACGTGCTGAAGGTGTCTTCTGTGGTCCATGGACCGGGAATTGTGGCCTAGGACAGAGGAACACTACACGTGACAAGGAATCAGAGACGTTCAAGCCCGGAAGGGCCATCCAAACATGCATATCTCGTCCAAGACGCGAGGTGACAGTCAACTAGACGCTCCCCCATGCCTCCCATGCATTATTATATCCATCCGTCTGTCGTCTGCTCCGCTTAGTTGGAGAGCTCGGCGATCGCGGCTTGAAGCTGTCCGCGAGCGAACTGCAGCAGCTCGTCGTCGCGCTTCTCCATCGATAGCTTCAGCAGGCCGTCGGCCTCGTCCTTCTCGTAGCCCAGCGCCTTGAGAAAGGCCACCCCGCCCACCAGACTGCCCACACGCTTGCGGAAGGCCGCGTTTTCCAGGTTGATGGTACGGAACTTGGGCTCGTCGGGCTTCTCCAGTAGGTTCTTCACGTACACATTGAGCGTCTTGACTGCCGTGAGGCCATCACCAGCCACGCGGTACTTCTTCAGGTGGCCCAGGTGCACCATGATCTGCTCCTTGGGAGGCAGCGTCGGACTCTTCTTCTTCTCTTCCTCTTGGTGCTTCTTCTCCGCGTTCACGTCCACAGGCGGCAGATCAATAGGTGGACCGCCCAGCCGACCTCCACGGGCATGACGCTCACGCTTGTCCATCTCAATCTGCTTACGCAGTCGTTCGCGCTCGCGCTTGGCGTCCTCCTTGTCCTTCTTCATCTTCTCGGCCGCCAGCTTGCGCTGCATGGCCTCCACTTCTTCCCGGGCTTCCAGCATGCCTTGACCCATGGCCCGACGCTTCAGCTCGTTCTCCAACGTCTCCTGCTTCTCCCGCGCTTCACGCTCCGCACGCTTCTCCTCCATGCGCTTCTTGAGCTCCGCCACCTTGGCGGCCTTCTCTTCCGGGGTCAACACTTTCTTTGGAGTCGTCTTGGACATGTCCACGAACTTGATGGGCTCGTCAATGTCGGCGTCGTCCTGGTGGTCGCCCAGCCAATTCACCGCCAGCTCCAGTCCTTGGCCGTCCGTTGCCAACAGCGCTTTACGTGAGCGCAGGTCGTCGAACCCCATTTCCAGCATCTGGCTCAGTAGCACTTCGTTCACGGCCGGTGGACCCATTTCCGCGTCTCCTTCTTCCTTCGCCTCCTCGGCGTCGTTCACAGGACGACATACGCCCGTCACGGGGTCACACACCGCGTTGATGTCCGGGACGGCTGGCTTGGCCTTCTTTGGGGCTGGAGCTGCCGGTGCTGCCGCAGCTGGGATGTTGGGCACGATGCTGACGTCGTTGAAGCGCTTGAGGCGCGCCTCGCGCGCTGCAGCGGCCGAGAGCGGCTGTGTGCTGCCACCGCCCAGCGTCACGCCCGGAGATGCGAAGGGGTTGAAGGCGGACTGGCGCCACTGCTCGATCTTGGAACGCAGCTGGTTCGGGTCGGCGCCCACAAGTTCGTCCACCTTGCGCTGGCTCACGTAGAAGTGGAAGGTGGGGAACCCACGCACACCCAGCGCGCTAATGAGCGAGCGGTTCTGTGCCTCGTCCACCTGCGCATACGTATTCATATAGTAGTGGCAGTGGATCAGTCGCTAGCCTTTGGGATCGTCGAAGCATAGCAGCACAGCTAGAGGGCACCGTGAAGACGTACCTCGAGGAAGACCACGTCGTTGTACTGCTGGCTCAGCTGATGGTAGACGGGCTTGATGTGCTGGCAGGGCCCGCACCTGTAGCCAACCCGCCGTCCGAGCGCAAGAAAGGAGCATACAAGCGCAGGAGCGGGGGTTAGCGTCGGCAGCGTGCACTTCCAGAGAGTGAAAGGGAGAGAAAGAGCGTGTGGACACGCACCAAGTGGCGGAGAAGTCGACCACCACCAGCTTGCCGCCGGCGCTCTGCATCTGCGCGTTCCAGTCGGCGTCGCCGGTCACGTGGATCACGCTCATGGTTGTCTCGGGACGAGGTGAAAGGGGGCGAGGCGAAGGGAGGCGAGGCCTTGCTGCTACTGCTGCTTCTTCGCGAAATGGTGAGATCTGCCCTCGGGTTTGACGACCGGGAAGTCGGCATCTTCATTGAACCAAAGTATGGTAACCGTGCTTGTGAGATCGAGCTTCAAACCCAGTGAACGGAATGTCTGCTCGGATTGGTGGATCCAGGGTGACAATCTGCCCAATCACAACGGGATACATTAAAAAGCAATGAAGACAGATGACTGGCTTATTGGGTTACAGCTGACATCCAATCGACAGCTTCGCAAGTCCCCACCGAAGTCGAGGACTCGCCATTTGAGGTATAGATTACGGCACAATGATGTGCCAGCTCTGGGGTGTCAGCCGGGAGGCAAAGTCGAAAGCATGCTCCTGTGGATGCCTGGATTCCCACACAGCGACTTCGGTTGCTGACGTCTTTCGTCCCTAGCCACTACTACGCGTTTGACCACTTCTTTGCGTTTGTCAACTCCTGGGTGCTTCATCTGCGGAAGAAGCTTAGTTCCCAGTGGTGTGCCGTTTTGCTTCGGGGGTGTTTTACTGTCTGCCAGAGCCAAAGCTTAAAGCTCTATCACCATCGGCGACGAAAGGCTCTGACAGCTTCTGGATGGACGTCCAGACGCTGGAGCGACCGGACTGTCGGTAGTATGTGATACTGGAGCTTGGCGCGCAAATGAACAATGAAGAGGTAGAAGAAATGGCGACCAAGTCTAAATGTCGATCTACTGGCAGCAAATGAATCTGCCCTTCGAGAATGCAAGTTTGAGCAATCTCCCACGCCAAACTGGTGACTCCCAGAGCACGGAGTGCTTTCAGTAGGCTCCCCTGCTCTGGGTTCTTTGCACGAACGTGCCAATCGCCTCAATATTTTGTCCCAAAACTCTCGTCCATGGCTAAGCTTGGAGTGGTTATGCGGTGATGTCTATCTTCGAGGTGGCGCCATTCTGGAGTAGTCCCTTCAAGTGGTAAATATGTAATATGGCGCCTGATTGACTTACTCCAAAGATTGATATCCGTTTTTGGAAAGTGGCCACTTGCTCCAATATGCATATCCATTTCTATTGATATAATCTACTACGTACTTCAGTTACCTGGCACGAAACAAAACTGTCTCCCCTTTCCGCCAAACACCTTCGGAAGGCGGTTGTGCTTCACCTTGTGCAAGCAGTACCAGCACGTTGTCTCCGACTGGTGCAGCGCGTCCGGGTCGTCGGAAAGGTGGTACCACACAGGAGATCTGGGACGGCCTGGGACGGCTCGACGACCACCTCTTGGTGGCGTGGCGAGCACACGAGCGCGGTGAGCGAGGAAGGCTCTTTCCATCGCCACCAAGTCGAGCGCAGGAGGAACAGGGAGGTCAAGCCGTGCGGGAACGCCCGCCGTCTGCAGTATAATGTCGG
>JAADYK010001267.1:0-10134 GCA_023338225.1 Halophytophthora batemanensis | reverse complement strand
CGTGCTCCTTCTTCAGGTAGATTCTGTGCGCACAGTTCACGTCGCGGTCGCGCGTCAGGCTGCAGTGCGAGCTCGAGAAGACCTCGCTGGCGATGCTGTGGTTGGTTCTCCCCCGCGGCACGAGCACGTCTTTGTCGTGCAGTGTTCTTCCCACCGGAACCACGACGTGTCCTTGGTCCGCCTAGAGCGAGCGGAGCAGTCGTGGCCTTGAGCGGCCGGGGTCCATGTCGGAGCTTGGGGGATGAACAGACGAATGTGTCGCGTGCTCTGAAGCAGACGCCTTGGCTTGAGTCTGGTGCAGGAAGATAAAGGCGGAGTATTCGAAAGAGGCAGGGCAGCGCCGCGATTGGCGCGCCGTCTTGCTCGCGAGTAGCTGATAGGCCGGATCCCAGGTGATCTATGGCTGGCCAATCCTGGCACGCCGTGCGGACGCAGTGGTAGATTGGGAGCAGCCGAACGACGCCAACCAGCTCACATCAAACGGGGCTGGCCAAGGGAAGAGCGAGCCAAAATGGACGAAGGGCCCATGCTGCGCGGCATCTTTGCCTTCGAGGACGAGGAGACGCCCGAATGGCGGCGCGTGGTCATGTCGGAGGAAGCTGGCGGCGTGCCCAAGTTCAACACCAAGGAGGAGTGTGAGGCGTTCATCTCCAAGCACTGCTGGCGCGGCTCCAACCCAGACTACCCCAAGCTGCAGCACGTCTTCTCCATGCTCGTAGACTGGCAGCAGATCACGGACATCCTGATCCCCAAGATCGCCGAGTACGACCGCAAGTACCCTCCGCAGGCGCCGCCGGAGATGTCGGCGGCCAACCGCTTCTCCCAGGGCGAGGGGCTGCCTGTGGCCGCGGACGTGGACCACCGCGCCAACATGCCCTTCCATCAGCTGACAAACCGCGAGTCGACACTCAACACGCTGCGCTACCTGTTCTTCCACATGCGCTGCGGGATCTTCGTCATGATCCGTCGGCGTCGTGTTGTGCTCTTTGTGCCCTTTGCGAACCGTAACTACGAGAACAACTGGGGCGACAATGTCACCTTCGACAGCTCGGACGGCACCATCTTCACGTACTACCGCGAGAAACAGCGCTACTACCGGCGCGAGAACATCATTCCAGACGTAAAGAAGTGGTGGGCCAATGGCAACATCATCTGCAACGAGCACTGTCGCTTCCGCAACAAGGAGGACGAGACGCAGTACTGGGGCGATCAGTTCCTCACGCAACTGCGCGACATGCTAGAAGACTCCTGCAAGCACCGTGACATTGCCGACTGCGAGTTCTTCATCAACAAGCGCGACTACCCTCATCTGAAGGAGAACCTGAGCGAGCCCTACGGCTTCCTCTTTGACAAAGACGACCGCAATCCGGATGAGGACGTGCCGCTCACGGAGTACCGCTACGAGACGTACGCGCCCATTATGAGCTTCTACGTGTCCAAGCGCTTCGCCGACTTCCCCTTCCCGTGCTCGGAGGACTGGGAAGCCGCTACAGGCAAAGTCTTCCCGCAGTCCTTCCGCCATACGCACTGCGAGCGCTGTCCGTGCCGCAATCCCAATCACTGCGAGTACGATTACAAATGCCATTGTGAGAAGACCGCGAATGGTCGTACACGTCACGGTATCGAAGGTGCGCGCGACTTGTTCACGGCCACGAACTTCCAGAAGTTCTACAAACCTTGGGAGGAAAAGGTGAACACGGCATTCTTCCGTGGTAGCGCCACGGGCGGCGGCACCACCGTGGACACCAACCAGCGTCTACATTTGGCTCACCTTTCCAATACGTGGAAGAATGACCCAGAACTCAATGGTCAGGCTGCGCTGGACGCGATCAAGGCTCAAGGTGGGGATAACGAGGGGTTGGAGGCTGTGCCGCTGCTGAACGCTGAGGTGACGACCTGGAACCTTCGCGACAAGAAGATCGCTGGCAAGCCCATGACCTTCCTGCGTCACGAAGACTTCATCTTTGAAGCCGGCCGGCAGCACTTCATCCCTATCTACGAACAGTCCCGCTTCAAGTACATTTTGTACGTGGAGGGCCATTGCGCCGCAAACCGTTACGCCTTCCTCATGCGCCTAGGCAGTGTGATCCTCAAGGTGACGTCGCGATGTGTGGCAGACGAGATGTGGTATTACCCCATGCTCAAGCCGTTCGAGGACCATGTGCCTATCAAAGCGGACTTGTCGGACCTCGCGGAGAAGATCCAGTGGTGTCGCGACAACGACGATAAGTGCAAGCAGATTGCCGCTCGTGCGAACGAACTCTACGACAAGTTCGTGTCCAAGGAAGCCATCCACGATTACATGGAAGTGATCTGCAACCGCGTGGCGAAGAGGTTTCAGCCGGCGCCAAAGTGGTACGAACGTCCGGAAGGCGTGGAAGCAATCAAGAAGCCGACCTTCGGCCATGCACGTGGGATGTGCGTGGGTGGTCCCAATGCGCGGCTGTGCAAGCGCTGTCTCGAGATGAAGCAGGATGATGAAGAAGCGCGTGCCAAGCGGGAGCGGGAACGGGAGCAGGAGCGAGGATCTTCCCGTGACGATAGCGAGCGCTCCCGGCACTCTGGTGGCTCTCGGTCGTTCGTGGACAACCACCGTAGTCAGGACTATTACAGCCACGGGCGATATGAGAGCCGAGGGGGTGGTGGAGGCTACAACGACCGTCGTGACCGTGGTTATGGAGGTGGAGATCGTGGATATGGAGGCAGCGACCGTGGGGGAGATCGCTATCACCACGACGACAGGGAACGCGATGAACGCAGCCCCAAGCGGGGGCGTCCAGCTCCAAGGGTGCAGCAGTGTCGTCGGTGTCGTCGTCCCAAGGCTTCGTGCAGCTGCAGCTTCCGTCGTTAAGGTGTGATGCTTGGACAGCAAGAGGTAATGGCGTCAGTGTATGAAGACGACGAGAAGGAATGCCTGCATGTGTGGGCTAGGACGCATCAGACCGAAGAGCGTGTTGCATGGCGAACTGCTTAGGAGAGGTGGTTCTACTGCTGGAGCTGCGAATACACGCCTCGAAGCCGGTTGAGCTCGTCGAAAGCGGTTTGATACTGCGCGATGGTGGTCTCCAAGCTCTCCACTGCGGTCTTGTAGGCGTTCTGTCGGTCTGTGAGGTGGCTAGACACCAGATGCAGGTTCCCCAACGCGCCTAACATGTGTGCATAGCTTGGCAGTGTGTCACCGATCTTGCAGAACACGTCAATGAACGTTTGTTGATGTGCCAGCCCTACGCGAAGTGACTCGGAAGTGCCGCTTTTGCGGCGTGGACCCAGCAGAATGGGCTTGGCGGCCAGCACAGAACGCAGTAGATCGCGTAGCGCAGCCACGCGCTCCAATCTGTTCTGTAGTTGCTGTGGATGCACGCTGCCAGCGGACGCGATGGTCTGTTCCAGACACTCCAGTTCCCTCAGCTCCTAAAGGCATTCACAGTCCAAGCGCTGACAAGCTAAGTAAGCGGGCAACCAGACGTCTGGGGGCATTGCCACTGCAAGCAATAGAGTGCAACGCACGTCAATGATCTGGCGCTGATGCGTGTACAGAGTGCGCACGCTGTGTATCAGGCGTAAGGACGAGAAGGCTTCGTCTTGATCTGTGGATGGAGCTGCGTGTGCGTGTGCTGTCTGGAGGTTAGCAGGGAGGGAGGAGGGACGGTGACTGTAAGTACACAGCGAGGACAACAGCAACGGTGGGCTAAACGCACTAGCTTATTGCGCTGCACGAAGGCCTGCAGCCCTCCGAGCGCCACGCGGTGGGGCTGCCCTGCACGCAGACGATCTTCCTCGCCCCATGGATTCGTCGTCGTCATCCTCGCTTTGGTTCACGAGCGACACGTTCCGGAACTGGTTGAGCGGATTTGGACCAATCGAAGCTCTCGACTGAATATGGAAATCCCTTTAAACCAATCAAACCTCAGTCGTTAATTTCGACAGCGAGCTGCTATTTTTACGCCGCTTCAACTTGATCACCAACCGCCGAGCATGGCCACTTTCTCCTGCGTGCGTGCCTGTGTGCTCATTATCTCCTCTCCAGCAATCCCACACACGCAGCAGACACCTGGAGCTCGTGTCAGACAAAGTAACAAGGCGCGTCTTCGAAGCGATGAACCCGGAGACCGACAACCACAGCATGAGCAGCATCTCGAAAGAGCCGCAGAGGAAGAGGTTCTTCCAACGACGACTACGAGAACAGCTCTCCGAGTCGCGTATGCTGCAAGTCCTAGATCGCACACTGCAAGACCAACGAACCCCTGGCGAGTGCACACACTCCAGCAACCAAGAGCAGGAGCTGGAGCTGGAGCTGGGCGATGCAAACGGAGATCAAGACGAAGAAGAGCTCGTCTGCGTCTCCAGGATGGTCAAGCTGGCCAAAACGACGTCGTCGCCTCCATCCAGCACTTTCAAACACCGCGGTGGTGGCGTTCTCCAAACTGTGCGCAGAATCCAGCGACTACGAGCCAGTCAATTTGCGTCGCGAGAGAACCAAACAGAAGACCAGGTAACCTCCGCCACCATCGTCCATCTACGCACGTGAACGGCAAGACAAGACGCAGAACAAGCGACAACAGCACGATGCAATAAATTAAATGCACAGCTGACGCGTACCCAGCAGCAGTAGCAGCAGCAGCGTGGGTCACGCGCTCTATGGTTGTCGTATTGTACCTCGCGCCTCCTTCCTGCAGCCAGCACTCAGCACTCAGCATCAAGGTCCTTCCTCGGACGATAAGCCCGCCTCTAGTACGAAGCGCTCGAACTCGTTGGGGTAGAAGTTGGTGCCTTCAAACGTATCATCTCGACAGAGCTTCCCCAGCTCCTCCGCCACCTACACAGCGGCACACACAAAAGAACAGGTATCCACCGTATCAGTGACCTTCTGAGCTGCTTCTTTGCCTCTACAGCGCTGCGAACCTACCTTCAGGTATTCCCATGCCAACGGGAAGGAAGTGTGCAGTTCCACCGACACGTCAGAGGACGTAATGTACCCGGAGCTGGACTTTTGCGCCATGTGGGCTAGACGCTCAGCCACCTTGTCCTCACGGTGCGAGTCCGTCTGCAGCACGAGCAAGCCGCCGTCAAACTTCCGCACACTGTAGCCCAGCTTCAGCTTCCGTTGCAGCAGTGCCGCGTGGTACAAATCGTCCGGCGAGATCAGCTCCACACCGCGTGCGCGGTTGAACATGCAGTAAATGTCCGAGAGCGTCATAATCCCGCCGTTACGCGGCATGTGTCCTTCTAAGAACTCTGCCAGCTGCCGTGCAAGTTGCTCGTAGTACGCGGCGCCGGAGTTCTCACGCGTCACTGGACTCGTGATACCCATATCCAACATGAGCGAGCTCAGCTTGCTCAGATCCTCCTCCTTGGCTGCCTGGTCGCCTTCGGGCGCGTCTTCAGCAGTGGAGGCCTTTTGTGTGTCCACGTAGCGTTCAATGAGTCCCACCATGTCTCTGGCTGCCGTCATAAGGTTTGTCAGGTCGGAAAAGGCTGTCGCCGCCAGCTCCGACGTCTCTTTCTGCGTCTCTTGCTGGCGCCGCATGATGCCTGCAATTCCAGCGTCTGCGGTGTTAAACTGCCGCTTTTGGAGTCGTCGGTCCGCCAGATGACTGGGCTGCGTGTCCTTCCAGGCCTTGCGCTTTCGTGAAGCTTCCAGCGGGTTGAAGAAGTCATCGCGACCGCCGTCCTTGAAGGAGAGCTTGAGGAAGCTGCTGACGAAAGGCGGCGCGCGAGTGCTCACGTCCAACCGCACCTTGGCTGAGCGCTGTAGGAAGCCAGCTTCCTTGGTAACGCGCGTGATCCACTCAAGTGGTAGGTACAAGGCCACAGGTGGCTCTACACTGTCATCCGTGTAGAAAAGGCGATGGGTCGTGACGGTGCAGCGGCCGTGCATGTGCCGCGTCTTGACGCTGCGGTCGTACAGGCCAATGTGCTCCTCGCTGTAGATCTCCACCTCGTTGCTATAGAGCGCCGGTCGCCCCGCAGACGTCAGAGGCAGTGCTGCAGCCACAGCCATCCAGTCACAGGTGAGCCGAGCCACGACGCGCTTGCCAAGTAGTCAAAGGGCTGCTCGCGGTGCAAGCAGATACGTACACTGGAGCAGGTCAAGCGCAGACACTGCGACGTTCTTGGGCATCGTGGGCGTTGAGAGCGCGGCGGGGGCGCTGGCAGGGGCGGGGGCCGCGGCCTCCTCGCTCTCCATGGCTGTCGGGGCGCTTCGGGCTCTTGGTCGCGGAGCAAGGCGAGCGCCTTGAGCGCCTTCCTTTCTCTCGCGGCAAATCTAGTTTAGAACAAACAAGTATAGGGGAAGACCTCCGATGTTTGCCAAATTCAAAACTTCGGAAGGCCAAGGAAACACTCGGCTTTTGTATTGGCTCCCGTCCCGTTTTGCCCCCAGCGCTCGCTGACGGCGTTAAAAAGAAACGTTTCAAATAACACAACATAGTACTGGGGTGGCGAAAGATACACGTAATGCCAGAGCTCTAAAGTGTAGCCAAACCAACTTGAAGCGGCACCGCGTGACTGAAACGGGCAAGAAAGGCTGCAAGGCGCTGCGTCCAGTCCGCTGGGCGTTGATCCGCACACACAGACGCCTCGTGGCGAGCGAGCGTGGCTAGATTGCGGCTATGCGGCAAGAAAGCCTCGATGCGCGCGACATTCCTGTGGCGCGCCTCGTGTACGAATACCAGCAGACATGCGGAGTCCATTGTCTTGCCGATAAAGACGAGGAAACGGAAGCGGTGGTGGCACTGCTGGACGAAGACGCAGCACCGTGCGGGACGGATGGCACAAGCTGGTGGGCCACGCTGGTGTCGTGCCTCGACCCTGCTCGGGTTTCAGCAACGCGCGATTCAAGCGACTGCGTGGATCCGACGCAGAGTGGTGTCCAGATGCTGACACACCAGTGCGACGAGCTACCAGCAATGCTGGCTCCGGTGCTGGCCGTCCTCGTTCTCCTCCGACTCGGCGTCTGGGCTCTTGGACGCCGCATCCAGCACCCGTGAGGCGACTTCACTACACTCAACAGTAGAAACAAGGCCCGACTCTCGTGATGTAGCTGCGCCAGCCTAGTGTTTGAACTCTTCGCTACAGCAGCAAACTCCGAAAGTCGCATGAAATGTATAGGCTGTTCTCCTTGCAAGTCCAGCGCTTCATTCCTCCAGATAAGGTTCCGTCCTGCGACAGACCATGGAGTACTTACGCAGCCTTCCGTTTCGAGCGCGATTCCACACGACTCGAGAGTCGCTTCACTAGCGGCTCAATCGTCGCCCAGCGCGTGGTCTCCAGCCTGCCTCCCCGACTCGTGCGTCTCGGTGACAGCCATTGAGAGATGCAGCTTCGCCGCCTCTACTTGCGGTATTTCCCACCGGCACTGCGACTCGAGTACGTGCTGTCGGACGGCCAGGTGAGGCGCAAGACGCTGGACTTACCGCATATCACTGCCGAGTCCAACTTGACGTTGCTGGCACAGCAGCTCGTGGACCGCGAGCGCGTGTTACCCGCGTCCTCGCTCTCCAAAGTTCGCGAGCTACTGCACCGCCTTGTGGACAAGCAGCTCGTGCATGCCAGTCACCAGCGGAACAACGCACTGCAGCTGCATTCCGTGCTACGGCCGCACCAGCAGCCTCTCACCAATATGGCCTGCTGCAAGAACGCGAAGCTGGTGGCCACCGCCAGCTACGACCAGACCATTCGTCTACTACGGCCGTTCGACAGCACACCAGCCTTAGCTTCACCCAGCTACAGCAAGCACGGCGAGAAGAGCGTGACAGCCACGCTCACAGGCCACACCGGCGTGGTCTTCAGTCTGGCTTTCAACAGTCCGCACGCCTCGCGACTGCTCTCCGGCTCGTTCGACAAGACGTGTCGACTCTGGGACGTCCAGAAGCGAAGCTGTCTCGGTGTCTACAGCGGCCACCAGGGCGAAGTCGTGAGCGCTGTCTTCCCTCCTGGTGGTCACGCCAATGTCTTCGGGAGTTGCTCCATGGACCACTCAGCTATCGTGTGGGATCTGGAGACGGAGAAACCACACTTACATCTCACAGATCACTCGGCCGAAGTCTCGTGCCTGGCCTTCGACGCAGCAGAACCCACGCTCGTGGCTACAGGCTCCTGTGATACCACCGTAAGGCTCTGGGACTTGCGCTACGGCGGCTGCTTCCGCTGCATGGAGCAGCACGACGCCGACCTGGCCAGCGTGGCTTTCGACTATCAGGCCAACACCCTGCTCACCTCGTCGGCTGATGGGAGTTGCAAGCTCTGGGACATACGTACAGGTCGCTGTCTTTTTGACTGGAGCGAACGCCAGCAGAACGAGGCCACACACGCCGCTTTCAGTGCCACGGGAGCGCTTGTAGTGGCCGCGGGCAGTGATGGCAACGCTTTCATCTACGACACGCTCACGGGTAATCGTCGTGTCAAGCTCTCGGGCCACCAGGGTGCTGTCACCAAGGTCTGCTTCAGTATGCAAGGACTGCAGGTACTCACAGCCAGCGTTGACGGCACAGCACGTGTCTGGAACGCCTTCTCTGGCGAGTGTCTCCAGGTACTCCGCGGCCATGAAGCTGAGGTCTTTGATTGCTGCTTTAGTTACGACGGCGGCGTCGTGCTCACAGCCTCCATGGACAACTCATTGCGCGTCTGGAAGCGCGAGGAGGACTGATCACCCTGCACGACGCTGTAGACACATAGAACCGTTGATCGCAGGAACCAGCGCTTTGTACAGTGCCAACCACTTTGTATCACCTTTAAACGCACTTTGTCAATGCCGAACACAGAGGAGGATCATGAAGGACACTTTCATACGAATTGAAGCAAGGTGAAGATGAACAATAGGCAATGGGAAGTGATGAAGGCAGTTGAGGTAGTGTAGCTATAGTGAAAAGAGCGGGGCCGCGCGGCGCGGTGGGCGGCTGTATGCGCTCGATCGAGGGAAAGCGCGCGGCTTAGCAGCATCCCTTCTTGGCAGGCGCGGGTTTTGCCGTCAGGTTGACGCTCTCCTTCTTGTTGGGACCGCCTTCCTCCATGAGTCGGTTCTTGACCTCGCGCGCGATCTCGAGGAAGCCGCCCTCCACGTTGATGTTGTTCTTGGCGCTCGTCTCGAAGAACTTGACACCGTACTCGTCCGCTAATGCCTGACCTTCCTCCGTGCTCACGACCTTGTCGTCCGCCATGTCGCACTTATTGCCGATGAGAATCTTGTTCACGTGCACGTCGGCGTGCTGCTGGATCTGGCCCACCCAATTGCGGATGCTCTGGAAGGAGGCGCGGTCCGTCACGTCGTAGACCAGCAGGATGCCCTGTGCGCCGCGGAAGTACGAGGTCGTGATGGTGCGGAAGCGCTCCTGGCCGGCCGTATCCCAGATCTGCAGCTTCACCTTCTTGCTGTCCAGCTCGATGTTCTTGATCTTGAAGTCGATGCCGATGGTCGTGATGAACGTGGGCGAGAACGAGTCATTCGCGTAGCGCAGCAGCAAGCACGTCTTACCCACGCCTGCTCATCCATAGCAGCATTCGTTAACACACACGCAGCATCAAAGCAATCACTCCAGTCAGACACCAAGTCGACCAATACAAAACACGAGCCAAGAGTCCCACAGCGCTCGGACGCTGGACGCACCGCTGTCGCCGATCATCAGAAGCTTGATCTGCATGTCGAAGGGGTTTTCATGGCGAGCCATGGTGCCGAGCGAGGTCTACTGCTGCATCAAATGGGGCACAAAGGACAACTGCCGTGAGTTGCTGCTGCCAAATCGGATGAGAGACTCGACAACCCGACGACGTTGAGCCAGACGGACAGCGCGCGTGGGCGGCACGGCGTCAACGTTCTACCGTCTTCCTCTACGCCACCGCCCCAAGCTTTCGGCGCGCAGCGCAGCGCCTTGTTAGGGGGAAGGAATGGTTGCGTAGGGGGGGAGGGAGGGGGGAGGCGACTCCTACGGCCCGCAGAGCGACCCGAGGACCGCCAAAGCGCCGCAGTCCGCCCTGCCGCACCCCGGGGGATTAGCCTAGACAAGACAGCGCCTCCTCCCGCGCAGCGACCCACGCTTGTGGCCAGCCGAGCCGCTTCTTCGCGCTGAGAGACGCGGGAGGCGACAAGAGATCCACCCGGGGAGCGCTCGTCGAATGAACGAGGGGGGGGGGGGGGGG
>JAADYK010001266.1:0-10140 GCA_023338225.1 Halophytophthora batemanensis | reverse complement strand
GAACCGGACGAGACCTCCCGATGACTTGAAGCCCGTCGCCCGTAGCTCGATGGAGGAAGAGTTGTTCTTCGTGAGCTTGAATCAGAGTGCCGGGGACGTCGTCCTCTTGCCCTACTTTTTGACAGCTTGATACGGAGCCTTTGACGACTCCAGTGCCTTCGTGAAATCTCGGAACGTCGAGTCCATTACTTCTTCGGGCACCTCAAGGTGGTGGTCGGGAAGATAGGTTGCCAGCATTCGTTTCTGTGATATCGGGCGGTACTTTTTGACCAGCTCGGACTTCTGGAGCATGTAGCAGTCCTCTCGAGAGCTCTCAGCAAGCTTGTTGTAGAGCACGCGGTGTGTTCCAACCTTGTTGAGCAGTGAGTTCTGGGGCTTGGTCGGGTAGATCCGTCTTTTGATGGCATCATTCGGAGTCTCTCCATCCAGCATGACGACGTCGGGCGAAGATGGGGGAGATTTGACTTGTCCAGATACTTGTTCGGGAACGCATGGAAATAGTACGTCGAATTCGTCAGGTACAGCGCGTCCGGAGCCGCCAACTCATCAAGGGCGCAGCGCGTATTGACGCCTGGGTAAATCTTGATGCTGTCATCGTCGCTTGTAGACATGAGGTGGTCCACGGCGCAGTCTTTGGTCTCGCTAAACTTCCAAATTGAATTGTCAGCGAGCGCCGAAGCTAGAGCCGTTGCTGCCAAGGCAAATGATGCTAAGAGCGTAGTCCAGACAAACTGAGGTTGCATTGCATAATGATGGAAAGCTTGACCAGAACAGGAGCGGACGCGTTGGCGAGGGGTCTGATGGGTCGAGGGTTTGCTCGATGCGTTGGGAGGCGCGAATGAAGGGATTGAGTGGCTTGAAGAAGTGGGGGGCGAGTTGACCCGTGGCAGCCCTACACTATGATAATGTGCTGCTTCAGCGTGAAGTACACGCTGCAACCAAGTGAGCGACTGCTACAAGGTTAAGATGCTGACGTGCATATTCCAAATACGGTTGAACCAACTGTTGGTACGCTAGTCCCAGGGGAAAACGAATCTTGCGGAGGCACTCGATAAAAGCAACCAACGCCACCAACAGCAGTCTCAACAAACGCAATGCTATCAGAGTGTCAAGTCGAGTCGTCGACGTCAATCATTGTGCTGGGGTAGCTGGGGACGCCATTTGTTACCCCAAGGATGGTGGTCATCGCCGCAGAAAGCGGTAACAGCAACATCTTTGATGGACTTGCCCAAAATGGAGTAACATGGTAAAAGGATGGCCGGAGACCGCCGTGAAGGAGACCGACGCGGTCTCCTTCAAATTTGCAGCACCGATTGGCAAGTCTCACGCGCTCGCAAATCAATATTTGTGGTGGTTGGTTTCTTCCCCAAGAAATCGCCCCCTCGTGCCTTCTGGAGGGAGTCTTCGTTGCGCACAGCGCCTTCGGCAAGCAAGCGTCTCATGAAAATGTTGTGAAAGTTGATTCTCTCAAGGAAAGCCCATGCCGACGAAAGTGGCTGGGGCCATTTACTCGGCGAACCAATCTGCCCCCAGGACGTAAGGCAGGAGCTTGGGATGCAATTCTACTCAAGCACCAGACCTGGAGAGTGCAGTGGCTAGCAGGGCACGCGGCAGAACTCGTAGACACCAAATAGCAAAAAAAAATCGTCGTGGTGTCCGCAGTCCGAACGAGTGGTGCCACGGCATAAAAGCGCACCACTCAAACAAATCGGCTGAAGATGCGTGGTGCGTCCGCAGGGCTTACCGCCAGTGGCGGTTCGTGCGCAATCCGGACCGGGGAGGAAGGGTGCCAGCTCTATCTGCATGTAGCTAAGCGACACGGGAGTTCGCCGCGCAGACGGAATGGAGTTCACGAGTGGAAGGATGGTGGCATGTGCTTCATGCGCACTCCCGCGGAGGGAGGCGCGCTGGAGGCTGGAGTTTAGGCCCAAGGCGAATGGACAGCCTCGTTGCTGTTGCTGTCGAGTCTCCCGTGGCTTTACGCCCTGTCTGTGGAGATCGACCGCTTTGGATGTGCTTCGCCTATCTCTGGCTGGTCGCGACCAGGACAGGCGAGAAACATGCGCGACTTTCGTGCTTGCAACTTGCTTGGCGAAGCGCGCAGGCTCCTTTACACTGCGGCGCGCTGCAAAAGGGAGCCCAAGCAAGTGACGCAGGCGAGTTGCAGGCAAATCCACATCGCGCTTCACCCCCATCGTCGAAAGCAGCGCAGGCAGCTGCCTCTTCTGAGCGGTGTAGCGCACCAGCAGCCCTTGCCTGCCTGAAGAGAGGCTTCAGCAAACTAACATACGCCAGCCATCAGTCAATCAGCTCTCCCTCCCTGATCACTGTGATCATCACACCAAGAAGTCACGAAGATGCGACGGCCACAACGCCCCGCTGTAGCCCGCGTGCCGGCAACCACTGGCTGAGGCAGCTGCGGACAAACGCTTCCGCACGCACGTACGTTCGTGCATGCATCGATCGGTCACAGGTTCGTTTTTCATCACGCCATCGCGAGAATTGCTTGGCACCACATTGCCAAAGAATCAGACGAGCAACGTTGCGACCAGTACAACAATGTGAGGATGACGTCGAAAGCTGGCTGGTACTAGCGCGCTGCCGCCTGCCAAGGCTCGTTGGACGGCCGAATCCGAGCAGATGCAGTTACGACCCCAGGAACTGGACGCGCGCGAAAGAATACGGACTGACGTAGCTCGCTGCTCGTGCGTGTGAAGATGTGCCGTGATGCTTGGCGTCACGGGCTCTGCATCCGAGCCTTTTTTAATCACGCAGCGCGAGATAGATGAGGCGTGTTAATCACCTCATGCGAGGTACCGCGTGCAATCTCTTGGCATGTCTTCGCCTTGAACGGGAAGGTTGGGGCCCATTGATTGTGATCCCAAGAGGCCTACGTCATGGTCTCAACAAGCCCAGCGCATGGCGAGCTCCTTGCTCTCTCTCCACCACTTTCTCCCCATTCTTTTCAGTCTGCAATTCGCCACCGACTTCAGACTTCTCTCCAAGTGCCTCGCTAGTCGACCCGACCGTCCTCCATCGAGCTGCTCACCATGCTTGGGCTCACGTTTTCGCGCTGGTACCTCTTCGCCGCGGCCTTCCTCGTGCAGTTCTGCATCGGCTCGCTCTATGCGTGGTCCGTGCTGAACCACCCGATCGACGAGGCTGTGTATGGCAACGCCACTGCCGGCCGTGCCGTCAACGCTTTCTACATTGCTGTGGGCGTCTTCGGTGTCGCCACGGCCACCATGGGTCCCTTCATCGAGCGCTTCGGCCCCAGGTGGGGCGTCCTGATCGGCACGACTGCTTTCATTGTCGGGCATGTGATCACCGCCATTGGTGTGCACTACAAGGCCATCGCTTGGGTCTACATCGGCTACGGTGTCGTTGCCGGCTGGGGAATGGGGCTCTGCTATATTTCGCCGGTGGGCACGCTGCAGAAGTGGTTCCCTGATTACCGTGGCGTTGCCGCGGGCTTCGCTGTCGGCGGCTATGGCGCCGGCTCGGTTGTCTGGAGCAAGGTCTACCTTCCCATGATCGACGCCATGGGGCTCTCGGCCTTCTTCGTCGTGGCGGGTGCTATCATGTCCGTCGTTATGTACGCATGCGGGCTGATCCTGTGCGTGCCTCCTGAAGACTTCTCGGTTAACGGCTTGAACATGCACGGTGAGGTTGTGGACGAGCAGGCTGTGAAGCTGGAGGAGAAGCTCAGCACCGCTTCCCCGCACGAATACAAGGCTGTGCAGACGCCTACTACGGAGGACGACAAGGAGGCGGCGGTCACCACCACCAGCCCGACGCAGCCCAAGGAGATGCCCCTCAAGAAGGCTCTCCTGACGCCCGACTACATCTTCATGTACCTCATGTTCTTCGCCAACCAGCTCTTCGGCGTGATCGTGCTGTCCCGCCTCTCAGGCATGTGCACTGACATCTTCGGCAAGGACGCAGACCAAGCGTCGGACATCGTGTCGGTCAACAGCGTCTTCAACTGCTGCGGTCGTCTGGCTATCCCAGCCATCTCAGACTTCGTTGTGCGTTCGGGCAAGGTGGAGAGGGCCTTCGGACGCAAGGCGTTCTACTACTTCACGCTGGGTGCGCAGGTCATCGTGCTGGCCACGCTGCCCGCTGTCATCCGTCACCAGAACTACACGCTCTTCGTGATCGAGATCTTCGTGCTCACGACCAGCTACGGTGGTGGCTTTGGTACGATCCCGGCCTTCGTCATGGAGATGTACGGCGCGTACAACATTGGCACCATGCACGGCATCATTCTCACGGCCATGTCTATCGGTGGTGTCGCGGGTGGTATTACCTTCAACAACGCCTACAACAGCAAGGTGGCGGACGGTATGAGCGTGAGTGAGTCCTACATCGGCAACATCCACGTCATCTTCGCCATTGTCTGCGTTGGCTTCGCGGTCCTCTTCCTGGTGCGCACGAATGCGAAGGACCGCTTCGAGCCGGGCTACCACTACTCGGTCTGCGGCAAGCGTGTCGTCAGCATCTCGCCCAAGAACAAGGAGCAGGAGCAGGAGGACAAGCTGCCCGAGAGTGCGGTGTAAGTGTGCATGCTCCGTTCGATATGCTGTCTCGAGGGCTGGCGAGCAAAATTAACAAAATAAGCTTACGTGAAATCTCGGGTGACCCGCTGTAGTCGTTAGGAGGCTCTTACTGACCCAAGATAGTCCTGAGTCCCTGCGGTATCTCGAGTCGATGGTACTGGTATACTCAGGTACTGCTGGATTGTGCCGCGTCCATAGTGCTGCACGAGCGTGGGGCATTCATGATACAGCTGCTTCGTGGGCCTTCGATGCAAGCTGTTGATTGAGGCAGCCATTGCTGCCTAGCACGAGAGAGGTTCCGAGCTGCTGGTCGTGGAGGAAGGTGTCGAAGTCTCAGCACTGCTCGGAGTCTCCGTCGTTGTACTCGGGGCCTCCGTGGTCGTGCTCGGGGTTTCTGCTGTTGGTTCCGGGGTAATAGTCAGCGAGGAACTGGCGTTTGAAGATAGCCACGCGTCAAGGGCGTTTCCCAGCAACTCGTCGTCGATGCTCTCATACTCTGTGAAATCAGAGTCCGCGAGGAAGACGTGCTGCGTACTGTTGATGATGAAAGTGGTCACCAGATCGTTCGCACTTTTGTAGGCGTCCAAGATCTCTGACATGTCGGCGTAGAAGTCTTCTGCCGAAATGAGATCCGAGAAGGGGTAACCCAGGATCCCTTCGTCCACGAGTGCGTAGAAGTAGCGCTGAGTTTCGTCGCTCATGCTGTCAATAAAGAGCCACTTACCCGTCGGCACTGCCTCCATCAATGCCTCCACCATCTCGATCGTCGTGGCAGTTCCGGACTCACATGCCGTCACAATGTCCGCAGGCATGCCCAGGTCCAGACTGCAGGTCCCATAGTAGTCCAGAAGTTCTCCAGCCGGGTGGTCTTCAGGCACGACGCCCACATAGCTATCCGCTAGCACCGAGAATGACGTGCTCTTAGCTTCGATGTCCCACATTTCAGCGATGTGTGCGCTGTGAACCTGAGCTCCCAAAGCACCAGCGCTCTCTCCGCCCACGACGATCTGATCTGGGTCGGGGTAGTTTTCGAGAGCCCAGTCCAGAACGGCCATGGTGTTGTTGTAGCCGTTCATATTCATCGCGTAGTCCAGACCAAGACACTGAGAATTGCCCAGCAGCACCTCGATACCACTCTCGTAGGCCGCCGTGACCTTGTTCCCGATGTGGATGTCGCCCGTACAGTAAGGCACGAAGACGACGTTCCAGTCCTTGAACACGTTGCTCTCGAGGGAGCGGTCCAGCACACCGCCACTGCCCTTGGAGGCCGCCGTGCTGAACGTGGCACTAGCACCCAGCGAGCACTGCAGTCCGAAGGCGCACGTGTCCTCGTCCGTGCAAGCACCGCCGCCCTGGAAGAAGATCATGAGTTTCGACTTGTCCAGCGCTGTGTTCGGGAACACTTGGAAGAAGTACGTAGAATTCGTCGAGAACGTCGTCACAGAGTCCGTGTAGTCATCGAACGCGCATCGTGTGTCGCCACCCGGGTACACGAGGAAGCTGCCGTCGGAGGAGGAGGGCGTCACGTCTTCCACCGCGCAAGCCTCGGAGTTGCTGAGGATGCAGACGGAGTCGTCCGCCACTGCAGACGCGAAGGTGGTTGCCGCGAGCAGCAGCGAGAGTGCGTTCAGGAGTCGAGCGTGCATCTCCCCGGGAAACGTCGAGGTCCGATCTCCTGCTGTCTGCCAGTGGACGAGTTTGCGTGTGCTCGAGCGGGTCGATTCCGGAATGAAAAGCACGACCTGGCAGCGGAGAGCAGTGAGGTGTTCATGAGGCGGGCTGTGGGGACCAGCGAGCTCCTCGAGAAACGTCAGCTAAAGCCTGGGTTCCGACGTTCTGGATCAGAGTGCTTTCGGTGCGCTCGGACTTTCGGAGAGGTGGTTGAATTTCCGGAGAGGGTTGCCGGATAACAAGGAAGATTGTAACTCTTTGACGAATGCCTCCCTTTGATTGGCGGACGTCCAAAGAGACACTTGTTGAAGATGATCTTCAAGTCAATTCAGCCAATTAGCGACGGCGGCATGTTTACACCAGTTGTCAATCGCTTCCCGCTTGCACATCAATCGAAATGCTCGCTCATTACTGGCATGGCACTGTGGTGATGGCAGTACGCCCCCACTTCTGCGTCCCAGCACAGACCACCCCTGGAGTGCTCCATACCCTAACAGCAGCACGAGCCGAACTAGCTTCGGTCGAGGTCGCAGTGCAATGTCAACGCGTAAACTGGATGGAAGTGGCTGTTGCACCCCGAAGACAATGCGCACCAAGACAACGTCAGGGCGGGCGGCAGATTAGCAGCGAGAGCTGCGACTCTAGCTTGCGTCAGTCAAGAGGAGCGGTTCCAACGCAGAGCGGGGATCCAGGAGTCATTCTCACACATCGAGAACACAGCCACACTCAAGCAACCTGTCAATAGGCCACTGAGATAGGAGTGCGCCAGCTCTAGAGTTACTTAAACTTTAAGGGTGAGGCTGGGAGGCAATCGGCGGCGCACTGACTGGGCCGGACTGCGGTACGTGATTTGCTTTGATGCTTGTACTTTCACGAGCTGGATTCCAATTAGTCCTGAGTACGCTCGTGTGTTTTAGGTGGAAAGATTTGTTTGTGCAGGCGAGGAAGTATCAACACCGCCAGCACCGGTGGAAGCGCAGTGGGGTGTCTGAGCTCGCCATGAATTCACGTGTGTGTGCCAATACCACCACGGGCTTTGCACGTCGTGCGTGTTATGCTGGTATGGGTGAGCTGGAGGTTGGGCGAGGAAAGTGTTGGAAAACTCGACCATTTCGTGCGTGCCGTGCATTTGTTGGGGTTACCTGGACCCTGAAGTGTATTTGGTGAGCTTCCACAAAAAGACAGCGATAAAGGTGCTGTTCTCTACCAACCTTCTTTGTCCAGGTCAGTAGATGTCGATCAAGTCCCTCATCCGACGCGAAAGAAGCTAGAGCAACCCAAGTGATCGGTACTGCATTCTTTAGCTTGCACGAGCCTCGTGGAGAAGACTACGTGTTCACGGAACGTGGAGTGGCTGTACCCAACGTTCCTCCGAATAAGTGAAGAGTTTGGTGCCCGGTACAAGGGGGAAGAGCTCGTAGAACAGAGTGCTACTATCAGTGCTGGCCCTGCAAACTCCTCCGGACGCAAGGAGATTCTACGGAGATTTCCCACGTACGGAGATTTCCCACGGGCACAAAGGAGACTGATCGTGTGCATCAGTCAATTCTCAACCCTCTCTTCAGAGCTCAAGTGGCCAGACGCCAGGCCAAACTCACTTCTCCTCGACATCGACTGCCTCACCTTGAGCCTGGAACGCACCCTTAACCATGCTTCTTGGCCTTGTCCCTGGGGCTGATTCTCGTGGACCCCTTGATGAAGATCCTGGCTCTGTGAAGGCATGCGGGAGGGCCAGGAGGGGCGTCAGCGGCTGCCCGTCTGTCCCTCCGACATCCTGTCCGAGCTCGAGACGCTGGAGAGACAAAGACGACTCGCATCCAGTGACGCTCTCGCCAAATACAGTCGAGCTGGCCAAATGACCAAATGATTACATTTTTTACGCATTATACCGGAAAAAGTCGATCCTGCAACTGATCCAGCACAACAAAATGCTAGAGCAGCTACATTAGACCCTCGAAAATGTCAGCACGCTGATTGGCGTGCTGCTTTTGGCGATGAAGAGCGCCATGATGGATGGAAGCAGCAGTGGGAGACTGACCACCGAACCTAGGAACAGGTCATGACCGCGATTTTGGCCAGCGATAGCGCTATCTGATCCAAAGTGCAGAGCATGCGCGCACAAATCGAGGCAACCATGTTGCTCCAGCTCGAGATGAAGAAGCAGGGCACTCAACTGATCAAAGAGAGTATAGCCCTCGTCAAGAGCGCCTTCACCACCGTCGTGAAAGCGTCCAAGACGAAAGTGAGGAAGCATCGGCCCTGGCTGTTGCCGTCCGACGACGTGAACGGAATCCTTCGGTGGAGGCTCCTTTGGCTCAGTGCACAATGGTGCCTCGGACACCGGCACGAAGGTGGTCGTCAAGTGCATTCTGTCCGATGACCTGGCGATGAGTGAAATTCGAGCCAGAGGATTGTGGCCGAGATTGATATTGGTGCAACTCCAACCACCCGAACATGGTCAAGGTCTTTGGCGCATCGTACATGAGCTCGCCGATGTGCATCGTGTGCAAACACGCGACTAATGGCAACCTGAGCTCGTTCCTTGCCAAGTCTGTGGAGATATGAAGTACATGTGGCATCTGCTGTATCAGGCGCGGCTCGCGCTGGAGCACATGCATAGCAAACGTGTTGCGCATAGGGATCTGAAACCCCAAGTCATCCTCGTTGCGGCAGACAAACAGACGAGGTGCCAGACGTTGAGCTGAGTGCCGTCCGGGTGTCTTCCTTCGTCTCCAAGACGTTATCAGAGAGGATGAAAGCAGCTGGAATCCTCCGCTGGCGCACGTGTATGCTGGCGCGTCGGGGGCAACATTAGAGCCAACTTTGCACGGATGCCCCTCAGTTCAGTCCAAAGACCGTTGTTGTAACAAGAGTGCTACGCATCCCCCGAAACAATTTGCTGTTTACTCACATACTCTGTTCGAGCGTACTCAAACTCAAGTAGAGAAGAGGGGGCTCACCCTTGACTGTTGCAGACATTGGTCAATCTCCTTGACACCGTTCTGGAGCAGGAGACTTCCACCTCTTTGGCTTGGAGTGGCAAGCACGGCTGTGAATGCACATATTAGCAGAGATCACAACTGCCTTACATCTTTAAGCTACCATGAGATACCAAAGTACCATCCTGACCCTAGAAGGCATACCGTTTTTTCTTCCAGTTCGATGTGTGAGCAAGCTCACGCGCAACGAACAACCGCAGAGTAGGCATCTCCGGCCACCCGGAATCCAGGAACCCGAGTGACCAGGTGTTCGCTCTTCAGGTAGATGCTGCGCGCGGAGGCTTGCTGGAGATGCGCTTCTGCTTCGACGTCATGTCTTGCGTCTCGAACGACGGGAGGAGGACTTCCGTGTAGTTCGCTGAGAGCCAGCTGGACACCTTGTGGTGCATGTCTGCGACCAAGGCCCTCATATGACGGAAATTGCCCTTCAAGCGCTTGCCCATGCGATAACGCTTGTGTTTTGACTGTTCCTTCACCCGGCGGGAGACCAACCAGTCGATTGTGAGGCATCGGCGGAAGATGCACACCTTCATACCACCTACGCCTAGAGTCAGTCCGTCGGGGTCGTACATCGTGATGAGGCTCCGAACTCCTGGGTCAATCCCGCACGCTCAGGTAACAGAAGTCTGAGCAAACGTCTTGACGCGAGGGACGCAGAGGTAAAAGCGCTCGTCGCGAGTGCGCTGGAGACGGACGGAGAACTGGATTTCTGGCTTCTTCTCCTTGACCACAAACCCCTCGGTCTTGGAGAAGCCGAAGTGTGCGGTCTTGAACCGGACGAGACCTCCCGATGACTTGAAGCCCGTCGCCCGTAGCTCGATGGAGGAAGAGTTGTTCTTCGTGAGCTTGAATCAGAGTGCCGGGGACGTCGTCCTCTTGCCCTACTTTTTGACAGCTTGATACGGAGCCTT